>VZSZ01007384.1:412840-579239 GCA_013398815.1 Ibidorhyncha struthersii | reverse complement strand
GGGGGGCGGCGGCGGAGCGGGCAGCCCGTCCGCCGAGGAGTGGGGCAGCCCCGCCGGGGAACCGCCCGCCTCCCTGCCCAGCAGCACCTCCTCGGATGACTTCGGCAAGGGCAAGGCCGAGGACCGCTACTCGCTGGGCAGCAGCGTCGACAGCGGCATCCGCACCCCGCTCTGCAGGATCTGCTTCCAGGGGCCCGAGCAGGTGAGATGGGCGCCGGGAGTGGGGGGCAGAGATGGGCCGCGGTGGGTGACCGGCTCGTCCGATGGGAGCGACGCTCCAGCTTGCGGGAACTGGGGGCCTCCTGCTCGCTTCCCGTTGCCTGGAACGGGACTCCAAAGCCAGAGGGGCTCTGACCTCTGCCCAGGCAATGGGCTCCCAGGTTTTGCACCTTGGCAGCGTTTCCCAGGGAAATGTGGGCTGGGGGCCTGGTCCGGCCCTCTCTGCTGCCTGCCAGCCTTGCCCCAGGTACCCGTGCCCGGTGCGGCTGTGGCACAGCAGGGACTCACGGACTCCTCAGGGAGCAGAGAGCATCTCGGCGTGGGGGGGGCTTTTTGTTGCTTCGTGGGTACCCAGTTGTGATGATCCCAGAAGTGATGCAAAGGACATGTTTAATGTGCTGTTTGCTTTTAAAAATACAACTTCAGTCTGTATAAACACGTGGTAGGAGGCAGCCCCATCTCACCAGTGGTTCCCAGGGGATGGCTAGTAGGAGCTCTGCAGGTTTGCCCTTGCTCCCATGCTCCCAGTTGCACTAGCTGGAGGAGCAAAACCACTGGTTACAATTGTACCTGCTGAAGCTGCAGCCTGGAGATGCTCCTTGGTGCAGACTGAGGTTGGGCCAGTGAAGTTTTCCCTCCACTACACAGGAGAATGAAACCAATGCAACCTCACTAGAACATAAGGTGGAACCCTGGAGCATTATTGTCCCTATTTAATGACAATGAAAAGCTGGCAATTTTCAGGCTGGCAAGTTCCTTATAGTAATATACACAGCGGCATCTGTACCTAACGTGACACAGCTGCAGGCGGCAAGGAAGGCTGCAGACCTCTGTTTGTGGGATCAAGCCCAGATATGCAGATAACCTTTATTACTCAGGATAGTCTTGTTACCTGTGATCATAAGGGATCCTTGCACAAAAGGGTTGTGAGGTTCAGCTTTGCTGGTACCTATTTCCATTTTAGGCACAGATCCCAGCACGTAAGGTGATACGTTGAAATCTTGAGCAAAACAGGTTTTGCCCCATGTATTCTTTCTCCTTCATGGACGTGTGTGCTCTGCTAAGGAAAGCCACTGCTTGTCTCAGAGCGGCCACACTCAGGCACACATCCTGCCCGTCCCAAGGATAGTGCCCACATCTGTAATGCAGTGATTGTGCCTTCCCTTATGTCTGCCCAAGGATGGTGGTGATAGGGGCAGGAAGGTGGGGAATAAGCTCCCATTCTTCTCTGGGAGAAGCAGGGCTTGCCACCAGCTCCTCCGACTATCCACAGCCCTGCTGGATGTGTCATACCAAGGGTGTCCCATAGATCAGAGCTCGGTCCTCAATGGACTGTAGCCTTCTCTAATGGTTTATGCAGCTGACTGATAGCTGGGAGACACAAATTTTACCATAGGCTTTTGCATGGGGGTGGGGGAAATCATTCTTGTTTGGAGATGCTTTATGCCTTCCTCACTCGACTGTCTCCTCCCCGTCTCATCTCAAAGTTGGAAGCCATGCAACTCCCTGCCTGGGAATTTGCATTATTCCACATCTCTAGTACTCTTCCCTGGCTTGCTATTCTGCCTGTGTACACGAGACGTAGCGCCTGCAAGATTGGCTTACGTGTCTGAGCAAATAGAGCCTAAGCAGAATTAAAATAGAGGTAACTCGCTTCCTTGGAGAACATTAATGCTTGAAAATAATTGGATGCTAATTTTCACACTGAAAACCTGTGTAGGTTGCATTGTAAAAGTGAGACTATTTGCTGACCATCTGCCAGCCTACCTGAGTGAGAAGCTGAGCAGACGTGACTGGCATCTAATAGAGCTGCACCAGGGTTTCTCTTTTTTGCTTCTCACAGTTTCTGGCCAGTATAATAAGACCCTTACAGCTGGGTTCTGCCACTAGCCCTTGAGCAGTACCTTATTCCGCGAATAATTTTTTCTTCACCAGCGTGTCTTGAGGAGTGTCTGAAACCCTTTGCCCTGCAGCAGCTGGGAAGTACAAGTCATTATGGAGGCCCAAATCGTGGGGTTTTAAAGCATGGCCACATCCGGACACAGCTTCCTAGGAGTAGAGTTCAGAATAACTGAGAGCTGAATCTGTGCCACTGGTGTCAAGACCTGCAGTTTGGTTTATTTGGCCTTTACGTCAATAAAACTCCAACAGGGCTAAATCCCAATTTCCTTCTTCTTTTCTATTATGGTGGTTATTACTGGTTTAGCCTTTATTTCTCATTCATTTTCTATCTCAACAGCTGAGTGAGGTCCCTTCATGTTTTGGACCCTCACAACTGTAAAAGTCATAGAGGCACGTTATTCTATACCACCCCTGACAAGATCGTCATGAAAATGTATCCACTTGGAAACAAAATATAATTGCTAGTTCTTTACTGTGCAGATTAATAACAATGACAGATATAAACAGTGTTTTATTTACCTGTCAAAAACATCTGAAACTGCTGCAGCTGTGGGCAAATTTTCAGGGCTGCATCACAGTACCCAGAACAAAAGCCTTCATTATAAATTGACTGTTAGGCGCTCTAAGCTTATTTACCCGGAAAAAATGACAGTAGGTCTCCAAAAGATGTTTTAATCTTGTTTTGATTTAAAAAAAAAAGAATACAACAGCCTAAAAGGTTTCTTACTAATCTGGCTTCACAAGTAGGTTTTATTTACTATCTAATGCAAAACAAAATCGGTAGGGATTTTCACTTTAAATTTATGATTGCCCAACACACATGATACTTCAGGGTACCTGAATTGCTTATGTCTTAAGCTCCTCATGTTTGTTTGTGGCTCTTGTGGGTAAGCTGATTCTTTCATTTTAAAATGTGCTGAGGACCAGAGGAAGGAGTAAAGCTCATTATTGTAAAACTGTTTTGCTCCTTGCACGTTACTCGAGAGAAACCAGCGATGCAGATGAGAAAGAGTGGATCTGATGGCCAGGTGATCGCAGCATCTGGGCCCCCGTTTTGAGGGCATGAAGAGCAAGCTCTGCTCAGGTCTGGCAGTTGAAAGAGGCACATGCTTTTATAGAACGTGAGGGCTTAACGTCATGAAAGCTGATGGGCTGAACTCTGAGCTTGGTAATGGCATTGCCTTTCGGGGCTTGCTCGGCGTTTTCAAAGGTTTCACTGAGTGAACGTCCTGCACCATTGTGGCAGTTAATTCTGAGACCCTGGACTGAACGGCAAAGCTCTGGGGAGAAAACGAGGAAGAATGATGCTGGAGTATTTTCTTCTGTTTTGGTTAATGCTCAGTGTTTGCAGAATTTTGCCTGCTTTCCTGGATCTCTGACAGTGTTCTGCAAGAGAAAGAAACTAAGATGAGCTCCGCTCTCACAAGTGTTTCACAGTGCTTGGTATGGATCCAAGTTGAAAGCAAGTCGTGGAGAGTAGCAGGAAAAGACATGGGTGAAAAGTCCTTTCACATCAGCAGATAAACTGTTTGCCCATGTCACAAGGCGTTAGCAGTACGGTGGGGTTTAGGAGCTGAGAGGTGGTGCTAGCTGTGCTGAAAATAAATAGAAAAGCGTTCTTAAATGAAACTGAGACTATTTGGAAATCAGTGTGTCTCAAGGATTGCTTGTTAGATTGTCAGTTGGAGCGTGCGTACATCTTTTCTTACCTGTCAGTTTCTGTCTGTGTTTCTCTAGTTCTCTGTTCTGGGGAAAAATACTATAAAGATGGAGATTTGAAAAGTCAGTGCAGATAGGATTGGTTGGCTAAGGAGGATCAGAGAGAACAGACTGTGGACTCTTTTGCCTGCAGGCTGCTAGCTTGGACTTAGCTCGGTATTCCATAGAAATGTTTGAAAATAGACTACTCTTCCCACTAAAGGCCCCTCCAGACTTCAGGGACACCAACTCATTAATATAAGAACATGAAGACCTTCAAGGAAATTGGAAGGGAAGACAATTTATAATGGATACTAGGACATGCATTTCCACGTGATATGTCATTAGGCTGTGGAGGGCTCCTTGTTGCAGGGCATTAGCAGGACAAAGAACTTGACTAAGTTTCATAAAGGATTGTAAAGCCATGTGGTTATTAAGGATATCTAGAGTCATCACAATTAATGATAACACTTCTGAGAGTAAAATTCACGCTTCAGGTCTGAAGTCAATCTAGAGATCGGGGTAATACTGAAGAGGAGCAGAGCCCTGGGGCTGGTCTCCAGCCCCACAGCTCACCAGTGCCTTGTGTATGGCCAGTGAGATCTCCCACTCCAGGTGCACATCTGGATTTCATGCACGTGTAATGTAATGTCTTCAGCATGTAGGCACCTGCCGTGCTCGGGACGTCTTGAGAGCTAAGGTGGCCCTAAATTACTCAGCCCACCATTCTTGGGGGCCCCCTGTAGGATCAGTGAATGGACAGTAACATCGAATGGCTGGTCCTTAGCATGCGTTGCTTGAAATATCTCAACCCCATTCCTGTTACAAATTCAGAAACAGGCAAAAGCCGTCATTAGCTTCCTGCCTGGTAGTGTCTGCAGAGAAGGCATGAACTAAGCCAGGAAATATCACCACTCTACAGATTGATCTCTCAGCAGCACAGAGGAGTGGAGGAAGTCTCTGGGATGCTTCATTTCTGATTTACGACATTGTAAAATAGAGCAGGATCAGGTACCTCTTTTCCAGAGTGAGACAAAGAGGAAAAGAGGTAGCCTGTGGCAGAATTCAGGGCATGAGCGTGATAACGAATGAGTGGAAGAAGAAACAACCACGCAACCAGCATCACAAGCATCTCTAAAGCCAGGGAAGCTGGGAAAGGGGGATGCTGGTGTTTGGTGGGGTCTGCCCAAACCAGTTAGACCATCAGGACACTGTTTTCAAACATGTTGAACCCCATAATGATGGTGCAGGCTTCCCATCCATGTCCTTTTCATAGGTTCATTCCCACAGGATTCATTTACTTGGTGTTAGAAGGAGAATCATTCATTGGAAAACAGCCAGCCCTGCTAAAACTGAAGAGATGCTGGGATGCAGCCCTTTAGATTTTAATCTGTATGTTGTAATTTATGACAGAAAGGAAGGCAAGATGCTTCCTGTGACATTCAGTCCACTTCTCTGCCTTCCCATCTTTGAATCTTAACACCCCTATAGCTAACTCTCCTGTTTAATCTATCCCAGCATCCAGTCTGTACTGTACAGGCAGAACGTTTTTGGCTTTGGCAAAATCTTTGCTTGAGCCATCAACTGAACGGAGCCCAGGATGTCATCTATTTTAGATTTAGACTCTGTTGCCACAGAGTTGATTGGCAAAGTTCCCGTTAACTTCAACAGCAAAAGGGTAGGCATCCAGTAGCAGGGACTTGACCCCTGTATTTCAATAATGTTGTGCACGCAGTGGGGCTTCTATAAATAATAGTGAAGGCCACTAATCCCATTGACTTTTAATTGCTCCAGGAGACAGGGTTTTCACCTTTTGTGCCTGCTGAAACTCTGATGCCTGACCCATTTATTTCAGTGCCACAAGCTAGCCTGAGGAGCAGTTTTTCTTTTCTTTCACTTTTCCCCATATAAAAGGCTCCATGAAGGAACTTGTCTGTGTTTGTGTCACTGTTTCTTAAATATACATTTCAGGCCATGATTAACAGTGGCTGATGTCAGTTAGTGACAGAACAAGCAATGCAAAAGCATGTAGCTCCATTGTTTGCATCTGTAGAGTCACTGTTATTTCCACAAAGGCAACACATGCTCCTGGAAGGGCTCTGTTCGTACAAAACTGAATTGCATTCAGGTTGTCTTTCAAGCAAAAATTCATTCCCAGTGAGGGCCTCCTCTGTGGCAGCCTTTTGCTCACACTGGTATTTTTCCATTCAAGGTTGGCCCAATCCAGAAGTCAGAAATAAGGTTGTGCCAAAAATCTGTGATGCTGTGTGTCCTACGTGTCTGCTCCACATGTTTTCATCGCTCCTAGGCCAGGAGTAAGATAGTAAGCTAGACTATTATCATTATTGGTCCATATCTGTGGCCACCCCATCCCTTTTATTAGCTGATTGCTAAAGGAATAATGCCATGTGATGGTGTTAGCTGTTAGAGTTTATGCTCATCAGCCCTCCTCTAAACCTATGGGCTGATTTCAGCCAGATTTGGTGGAGAGTGAAGATCTGAAAGGTGTTGAATTCCTGCAAGTTTCATGAAAACTAGCTGGATGAAGAAGAGGAAACCTAGAAACATCCTGTTGTGAGAGAGATTATAGCATTGGCTGTGCTACGCACGGTAGAGTCCATGCAGGACAGAGCTTCGGCTAGAGCGAAAGCTTTAACAGAAACATGTATCGCATTAGACACAAAAAAAACCCCAACATGATATGGTTTCCATGGGAAACCAGACTCAAATAATAGTCACAGAATGGCTTGTTAACTTTTCATCTTTCTCCTTTTCCTTTGTTAATCAGGGTTACTTGCCTAAAATGAACTGCTTGATGCTGAAGACTATCTTAGCTTCCCCCATCTTTTCACAACCGACCTTTTATCCTTTTCTGATTTATCACTGGCTACAGTAGAACAGATTACATTGTTGGCAGTGGAGAGTGATGAGTGATTACTTTCTTCTGGTGAGGAAAAAAAACAGCAAGACCTGGAAACCTATGTAGATAATAAATGGGCTGTCCCCATGCCCCTCTGTGAAAAGTGATGAGATAAGGCAAAATGTTGGTGGGAAGACTGGTTCCAGGGACAGTGCCCAGATCCTGAAATCCTCGCACATCTTTTCTGCTGTCGTGTCATTTCTTCTTCTTTACGTTCTTTGGTGCTTTTCTCTCACCTCCTCTTCCCTCTCTTCTTCTTGGCCAAAGTCAATTGACACATCAGACCTTGGTCCCACCCTTCCTATCTGTCTCTACTCTGCACAGGTTCTCCTATGGCCTATGTACCACCTTATCCAAGCACCACCCTCTGTTTGCAGCTTGAACACTGGTGGCATCACTCACAACAGTGACACGAGTTTAGCCTGGTTCCCTGGGTGGGAGTGAGGGAAGGAATTGTACAGAATGGGGGAAAACAAAAATATGTTTTACATGTTGTTTTATTCTTTCCTACCTCTAGTGCCTTGTGTTTGTTGGAGAAATCAGGCTGTGCTTGGGGAAAACTGTAAACTCCACAGATGACATGGTAGTTCAGTCCTGAATGGATTCCTGAGAAAGTTTTGATTCCTCTGTAAGAACTTTGTAGGGAACTTCCATTATGGTTGGAGAATAGGACTGTCAGCCGTACTTTTTACCGTGGAGTCACAGACATTTTAGATCAGCAGGTCCACATACAAACCAACTTTGCAGAATGGGAGAGGGAAAATGAACTTGATATTCCACCAGTTTGGGAGACTAAAGACTGCTACTGTCCTTGTAGTGTCCCATTGTGCCATGTCACTTTTACCAGAAGTTTACCAAGGGTTGCTTGATTGACAGTGTGTTTATGTTTAATGTAAGGCCATGAGGTCACCTTCTCCATGCAAAAAGTATGTGTCATTAGCTAAGAGACCCATGTAATTAGCACCTTTAAAGTTTGCAGTGCATTGAGCATTTGGAGGTGTTTGCCCTCACTGGATGCAGACAGTCCTGTAGCTGCAGCCTCTGTGAAGCTGTTCCCTGTGACTACCATCGTAACCTCTGGTACTGTGTGGGTTTAGTTTCTGTTATTTAATCCATGCACTGATCATGCCCAAGCACTGGGCAATGCCCAGGTCTCAAGAGATCGATTAGTCCACCCATCCAAAATCCTGACAGAGGCTGATCTAACTAGTTCTTAACGGTGATCATCGTTGAGACACCATCTTTCCTGCTGCAGCCCATTTCTTCTTGCCCTGCCCATTAGGAGAACAGCAGATTATTTTTACCATTTCCTTTTTTACAAGCAGTAAGTAATTGAAGGTATTATCCAGTAGTTTCATGTAAATACAATGAAAAGTCATCTTTTGAGGACTTTACAAGTTCAAGTGACAACTGAAGCCATCACACTCCCTGTTCTTCTCTCTCAAAGGTAGAGTCCCAATTCTACCTTTGCTCTTATGACACGCTTTCTAGACCTCTAATCATCCTTGGTGTTATCCTCTGGACTCTCACCAAATGGTCCATATTTTGCTTTAAATGCACTGTCTAAAGTTGGAAACAATTCTCCAGCTGAGTCCTTGTCAGTGCTGAGCAGTGCAGAATGGTTTTGAATCCTGTTTAACAGATAGCAGATGCCATCCATTCCAGGGTGATGTTTGCCCTCTTTATTTATTTATTTATGGAACAGCAAAAGATTATTGATTGTTACTCAACTCATGATCCCATATAACCTCCATGTCCTTCAGAACTGCTTCCTGGCCAGTCCTCCTCCGTCCTGGCTCTGTGCAGGTGGCACTACTGCCTTTGTAGAGGAGCTGTACTTGGCCCTACTGAATCGCATCCTTTTTTCCCCAGTCCTCTCCTCCGTGGTAGCAGCCCTTTCCAGGTGGGCCTGCACCATTAACTCTATTGAATCTTCCATGTCATTAATGACTTGAGCTGCCTTGACTCCTGAGGAGAGTTGGGAGGAAAAGGCTGGAGGAGCAGCTGTGCTTTTCTTTAAGGATCCCTTGGCTGCCAGAGATGGGACTTAAGGCTGCGGCTGGTCCTGTCACTGCTCACTTGTAGCCGTGTGGAGAAGGAGAGGACAGATCCTCTTTACTTCAGTTCAGCTGTCTGCTCTCTGCCCCCACTTAAAGCCACTCTCGGCAAGGCTGAATATGACCTTTCCTGACAGATGCAGACCTCCAGCCAGTCCTGCCTGAAATGTTGCCCCCCCTCCCATTTCTCTCCTGCTTCTTCAGTCACTTTATCATTGGTGGGCTGGCTTGCATTTCTTCCACAATCTTTTTATGGGGTCCCACAAAGCTCCTTTCTCCTTGTCCTTCCCGTCTTTCTCCAGCTCGTCCACTTCCCCCATTATGTCAGCCCTTAAGGCTGGCTCTGCAGGCTTGATTTGCTTCAGTTCAACCCCAGATCTCCTTCTGTCTCCTGGACATCTATTATTGAATGCTTCAGCATCAGCTCAGTTTTCTTGTATCCAGCATTTTCCTCCGTGTCCATCTTTTTTTCTGCCTACTCTCGTGCTAGCAGTGTCATTCGGGGCATTCACCCTACCCTCAGCTTGAGCTTCTTTCCTCTCACTTCCCAGCTGTGTATTCAAGTTGTGCCCAGATCTTCATTTGCTTTCTTTCGGGTTGCACAGACGCTTGCTCAGAATCTCGTTTCTTCCCTTTATTTCTATGATCCCTTCTTCTCCACCTTTCCAGCACAAGCATTGCCCTGCTTCACTTTGAGTCAAAACCAAGATGTGAAGATCACTTCTTTGGTATTTTGATGGAAAAAGGGATTACCCTGAGAACTTCCATGTCTTTGGGAGAGCCAAGAAAGCCCTGTGGGTAGATCTGATGAAGACGTAACACACAGCACTGGCACACAGGAATCCTGCTGACACTTCACCCACATCACATCAGCACCTGCCCTGCCAATTTCATGCAGGCAGTGAACTGAAGCTCGAAGGCTGGTTTGTGCTTTCGGCAAGCACATGGCCATGGGCTAAACCTGCCCCTCCAAACACCCCAGTGCTTTTAGTTGTGTCAGGTCGTCTTCTCAACCTATCTGATATCCTGCATGACCTTGCCCTGTCTAATGAATGAAGCACTTTCCCTTTCCTTTTCTCCTTGTTAAGTGCACTAGGACCTGTCAGGATTAAAGGTGCTGGAGAAGTACAAGCAGATTATTATCCCATTCCAAGTGATATTAAAAGAACATTAAGATGGATCAGATGAGCATTCAAGAAAAGTAGGTAATAATAAAATACCATATCAGAGAGAAATAGCGGTTAAGTAATTAAAGAGAGGGTTTTCACAAGAGGCAGAAGTAAAGTTATGGGTGCTTCTGGCCTCTAGACCATTCTTTATTTTAGTACTGTGGTAACCTTTAGAGGATGTCAGTATGTCAAGTATTGCACCAAGAAGCAAAGCAACGGCTTTTCTTGCCCTAAAGAGTTCACATTTTAGGGCATAAAACCCCAACATTTCCTTAACACTGAAGAGAGGTGAATTCTTAGAAGATTTAGCTCCAGAGGGGGTTATTTGGCTAGTCTAGTCTGAACCTGTCTATAATGGCAGTGAAAGAAGTTCCCTCAATGAAATTCCCGCTTGAAGGTTAATAGCTGTGCAAGGACTGGAGAAGAAATATCCGGTCTTGATTTTAAAATCTCTAACGATGAGAAATTGTTGCAGTGCCCAAGGAGAAAATCTGGGGAAATAAAGAACCAAAACTGTCTTTGCATATGAACTTTTGTTTTTTCTGTCAGAGAAAGGACTGTACACTGTGCACATCCTTAGAAACCAGCTTCAGACACCCTTGGGCTGGCTGGCAGAGGTTTCCTTCATGGAAAAAAGTTCTGTGTTTGAAGACAATTGTATTACACATCAGATTAAAAGCAAGAAACTTTCAGCCTGGGAAAACACACATGGGATGCAGCTAGTTAGGAGAAACCAGTTCATAGACTCCTCTCACATATGACTGCAGAAGTGCTGTCACATACATTTAACCCACATTTGGAAAACTTTCTTCATAGGCAGGATGGCTACATCTTTTCTAAGAGAAACATTTCTACAGCCCCCATAGCCTGCAGTGAGGACTCCTACGTAAAATCCAGCTTGCTAAGCTGCCATGACCTGGCACAGCTGCCGTCGTTTTTCTCTTTCCCGGTCCTTACAGATTTATTTCTTGCCCTTCTTGCAGACATGCGAAAATCCTCAGGAGAGCCCCTGTCCTTCCCATCCTGCAGCTATTCAAGAAATTTCTCCTCTCATCTTTTTCTTGGTGTTGCCAGACAAGAGTTTCATCTCTTTGGAGGTGTGCTCAGGCATGTGATGCAAATGTCAGGTGAAGGTGACAATTCTGAGTGGTTTTGCTCAGGTCAAACAAAACTACACAACCCCAGAATGATTTAGGATGCAGGGACCTCGGGAGGTCATCTTGCCCAACCCCAAACTGAAGCAGATCTGACCAGATCAGGTAGCTCTGGGCCTTGTCCAGCTGAGAGCTGGATATCTCCAAAGGCAGTTGTTCCACTCACCCCTCTGGACCCCTGGTCCGATATTTGACCGATCTCATGGTGAATTTTTTTTTCTGATTTCTATTTAGAATTTCTTGTGTTCCAAATTGTGTCTGTTGCCTCTTGTCTTATAACCATGCACCTTCGAGAAGAGTCTGGCTCTCTTTGCTGTACCTTTCCATGAGGTGGCTGAAGACAGCAATAAGATCTCCCCTTAGCCTTTACAGTGAATTTAGGAGGAGCTGTGCAAAAGATAGGATTAAATGTCTGCTCTACCTCCCCAGGGTGGATTTGGACAGGGGCTCAGATTTTTGTAATGGCGGTCAGATAAATACCAAGGGAAAATAGCCGCCCAGCCATAGATTGAAGAATGAGAACAAACATCACTAATAATAGTAAAGGCTCAGACATTTCTGTTTGTCATAGCCAAGACACTTCTTGATCCAATAATCACTAAACCTCCAAGAGGTGATACTATTTCAAATCTGAGTCTTATAGAAATACTGGTTGTAGAAGAGCTTGGTTGAACAAGAACTGTTTCTGTTTAAATTGAACAGAAGGATAAGCAGAAAGAAATCTGTAACTAAGGTTTTCAACTTTGCAAAAGCAGATTTTGAATAATTAGGAATCTTTAAAAATACGCAATATAGCAAAAATTTATTATACATTGTCTAATGACTACATTAAAACAGCTATTAGTCTCTTTATAACAAAAAAAAAAGCATTCCGTTACAATTGCTGCTTTCTGGAAGCTCACAGTCATTCTCCCTTCTACAGGCTATTTTTGCTTTCTGCCTTCAATTAATTTGTCTGGAAAGCTGTTCAAAACCTGTCCCACATTATATTTTAATAAAAATGAAAAATATTCTTTTCTGTCTTTCTAGCTTGCTTTCCTAAGCAACAGTACTTGGCCATATAGGTTCCGTTTATAAGTCCATGAGATAAACTTAGTGATATTTAAACTTCTTTGCCAAATTCAGCCACCTCTGATAAATAAAGGCTGCAGAATTCTTAAGCTTTTATGAGCTGCTTGAAAATATGTGTCCAAGAGGGGCATACCCCCCACATTGGGTTTGGGATGCCATGGAGGATAACTGTCATAAGAGGTCCACTCTTATTAGACATCAAAGAAGCCACCTTACTCCCAGGTACAAATCAGGGAAACCTGTAGTTTGTCTGGCTCCACTGCTCTGAAACCTTCTGGTTTTGATTTTGGTTTTGTTCTCCATTCTGTTTAAAAAAAGGCAAGAAAAAGATACATTGGCCAGCAGAGGCTGAGCCTAGCAAGTGTGAATGCGATACTAAGTATTTCATTTAGGAAAACTGAGGAACCACATAATAAAAGTTTTGGAGTCTTCTCCACTGATCACAGTCCGGGATCCGTTACTTCAGGCTGCCTCTTCTAAGGGCACTTCACAACAGGGCGGTCACAGCCAGCCAGATGATGGCATTTGCCCTGCAGGCAGCACAGGCATGGAGGGGGTTGTTGTAGGGCTGCCTAGGATGGCCTGAAAGCCTGAACCATCATCTTTGGTAGTTGGCTGATGGGAGCACCTCCTTCCCAAATCTGCAGAGCCCTGCGTGTCACTTGATCGCTATAGCAAACCCAACTGGAGCGGAGAGCCAGGTGATCGGGAGGCCAGGGGGGCCCGTGAGTGTAGACCAGTTAAGTGAGCATGCACGGTGGGGAGAATAGCTGAAGTAATTCTGTGCAACTTAAAGAGAGGAGGAACTTTGATGAGCGGCAGCTAAAGTGTATCTGTCAGGAGGAAAGCGAACTAAGCTGCTGGGACTCTTCAGAAGTTGTTATTGTCATGGTAAGCCAAAGGGGATGCAGAGACGGCTATGGGCTTCTGGATTGCTGCAGCGCAGTCTGAGAGCCTCCACATCAGAGATTATTTGCAAACGCAAGGCATACAAATGTGTGTGTGCATGTAAGTGAGCTGCTCTGTGTGTGTTTAGGAGGATCAGAAACAAACGGGGCAAATGTCGCAATCTCCTCTGAAGCTGGCAGGAGGTTTGCTATCATAGCATGGCTCTGTTTTCTGTTTGGGTTGGATCCAGTTATTTTTCCTTGTAACGGATGTTAGGAGACAGCTGAGATCGGGTTTCTCTGATGAAACAGAAGGTGCAGGGGGATGATCTTGGGAGAGAAGAAGCTGGAAAACACGTGCTCTGCTTCTGTGATCAGCACAAGGTTGTGTTGCACCTGATGGAACCTCACTCCTTCACTCCTGCAGGTGATCCCACTGCCACCAAAAGAGCCCAGTGACATTCATCTGCTCCCTGCTTCTTTGCATCACTCCCAGTTCTGCCTTTCCCCACTTGTGTATCTCCTTCCATAGGATTTATAACTTCATCCCTCTCCAGGTGATGTCTCTCCAGCCGGGGAATGTAACTCTGTCTTTTCTCACCAGATGATCCTCTGCCCCTGAGCACTGTGATCGGAGCAGGAGTACCAGTCCTCCCAGGCTACAGGGGAGGTTTTCACCTTCTCTGACTACATCCTGAATGTTCCCAGTTTTTCAGCATGCTCTGCATTTTGGCCTGATTGGGCTATTTGTTCTGTTGTATTGCAGAGACAAGGAGTGGTGCTTAGGCCCAAGAGAGTATGTTCTCTCAGTATCCTATAAAATAAGAGAAAATTTGCTCAGCTGGAGGTGAAACAACCTGGAGTTCAAAACTAACTTCCACTGACAGCTGTTTTGCATTTTCGTACACTTACCAGCCATTAGCACTGGCCAAGGTCTCTACCCCTAGGTAAATGCCCCTAAGGCACTTTGTATGCTGGAGATACTGATGGTTCAAAAAGAGGCTGTAGGAACACATGGAGATCAGGAAAACCATCCAGATCCCTGCAATTCGGCCTGCCTTAACCATGTCTGGGACAAATATGCACCCCTTGAGTCCCCTTTCTCCAACTGCCCTGTAGTATTTGGTTCCCAGGGGTGAGATAAAACCCACGAGTCCTCATGTTTGACACCGTTTGGTAACCCTCTGACACAACTTCAGATGTAATGGGTGGGCCGCAGGATGAATAATAGCCCTTCCCGCAATTTATGTCCTGTCAGGGTGGAGGGAGGGATTTTTGCCAGATATCTATCTACCTATAAATGATTATGGCATAACTGCTGGGACACAACTGCACTCACGTGTCTGTCTTTAATCTGTTTCCTTTTAAATCACTGTGTCTACATTGCCTTGAGCTGTTTTTCTTCCCTCCTGAAATGTGCACAGTGGCATCAGAGGTAGGTATCATCTTCAGTGCATTGCTCCACTCCTGGACTGCACACCCTCCAGGGCTTTCATGAGATGGTTGGAGGACCATGGAGGTCAGGGACCTGGGTTCCCACTAACACACTCCTTGACCCCTCTGTCTTTCAAGGATCGACGTGATTTCCAAGCAGCAGCCAGGCGTTGTGCACTGCCGCAGTGTGCGTCAATCCCAGCGCTCACTATTAGGCAGGGATTTGCTGTGCGCATATTTGCAGCAGTGCGGTGGACGGCAGATGCCACATGGATGAGCCAAATTGGATAGAGAAGGAGATTAAGTGGTCACTTGTGGGTCAACGTTTCCTGCAGAGGGCAGAAGGCAGCTTGGTGCCATGGTGCACATCTGGGCTGTTGAGCAGATGCAGCAGTTTCAGCGCAGCGTGGTGATGTGCAGTGTATCACGACTGGGCTGAATCACAGTGGCCCACGGATCACGCCTGTGTGCCTTTTATTTTTTTCAGTCCCCATACCAGTGCTCTGTGTCCGCCCACTGAAAAAAGATCCTTCCATCTGGCTGGTCAGCTCTGAGGGTCACCAGATCATGAAAGCAGGCTGACCTAGAAAGATCCAAGACATGATGATGCTTAAGAACTTAGGCTTGTTTAGGCTTGAACGCTTTCTGATGCTGAGATGTTGAGGCTGTGACTGTGAAACAGTAGGAAGCCCTCGCTGGACAATATAAATGGTAAAGAAAACTTCCCAGTCGGGGCAGTATTTAACCTATGTGAGAAGATCTCTAAGCAAACAGCACACTGTGATATGGAGGAAAACTACATGGCCTGTCCCCGTGAGTGCCCAGAGAGGGGCACCTCTGCTTTCTGAGGAGCCAGGGTTTGCCTTTCTGCTAGGGGAAAAAAGGTAGGTTGAAGAGTGTGGGGAACTGAGCAGCACACACCGTCCTCTCAGATGAGAGTTATCCTAGAGATCAGGTTTTAGGGTCAAGGGGGCAGCTCAGTCACCGGATAACGAACAGGTCCCAACCTAGATGGAGGGTTGCTTGCTGGCTCTAAGAGGATACATTCAGCGTAGTTCCCCCATGGTGAGAGCTTGACTAGAAGAGGTTCCTCTTCCAGTTCAAGTGGATGAAGGAGGATGAGCAGCAACCCAAGGATCTCAGCTGCTCCTGCAAGCTTTGTAAACAAGCCATGATCCTGGGCACATCACCAAGGCGGGACGCAGCTCCAGATTGCAGACACCTCAATGCGAGTGTTGCAACGTAGGTGTCTGCATGTGGACTGGGTGTCTAGGCAGTGAAAAATCAAGAGCTTGACTCACGCCCACACAATGATTTCTTAGCAGAAAACATCTCAAGGTAGGTAATCGTGCCCTTAGTCAATACAGTCAGTGGAGCTGGAGAGCTAGACACCTACATTTGCTCAGCTGACTCACTCCCGGGGCTCCGCTGTCAGCATTGACTAGACCTCCATTGATTATACGGGAGCACAGATACCCAGTGTGCATATAGCTGCTACCTCTAGATGCAGTCCGTCCGGACCTGGATTCACCTGTAGTGATATGTAGGGCCCTTTCATGCCACCGTAAAGCAGGGGTAGAAATCTTCTGCTTCCTCCTAGGAAAGCTGGGAGGGATCCTTGCTCCGCTATGGAACACCTAAAACATTTCAGGTGCTCTGTAAATGCGGAGTATTCACATTATTATAAGCAAACAGCAATTTGGAAATGCACGCACAGCACTGAAGAGTAGTAAACAGATGGGAGAAGTTGCCAAGTTAAGGCCATGCTGAAGTGGTGAGCAAAAAATAAGTGTTAGAGACAGTCTGACATTTTTATAGCGAGACAGGCACAGCCAGGATTTGAAGCATATAGCAATGAAATAGGGTCAAGGAGGTGAGCTGCCTTTTCTTGGCCAAGTTGTTCTCCTGTCGAGCAGTCCCTTCTGTGCTCCGGCAATGAGCATTCCTCAGCGCTGGCCTGACTGGGAGTTTTCAAGATAATCACCGTGCGACACAGCTCCGGTGGACAAGGCAGGAAAAGTGATACTGTTTATGATGAGCTGCTGTGTGGGAAAAAAGATATTTTAAACACAGCCTGGAAGTCACTGGGTTATACCAGCACTGGGTTGAGTTGAACTGACAACTACTAATTACTGAGAGAAAAATGACTCACTAAAAACCAATAATAATTGTCTTGCATCTAATTAAAATGGATGATTTACAGTCAAATAGAAAACTACAATCCTGGCACAGGGGACATGCAGGATGTGACGGACAGCCTGCAGCCCCGCATCTCTCTCATAGAAATAGAGTTCAAAAGGTGTGCAAGACATACTCTATTTTAATTAACCAAAGCCCAGAGAAGCTGGACTAGGCAGAACCTGCACATGAGGACACCGTTCTCCCGGCAAAATGCTGGAAGTCCAGTCTGATGCTGCTAACAGCAAAACTCCTCTGGCTTCCGAGGAGTCAATATTTTTCCCTTTTCCAGTATCCAGGTGGAACTGCTGCTGGAAGCTCTCCCGAGGGGAGGGGGGAACATCAGCAGAGAGGGTCTCCACAGAGAAATAGTGAGAGGGAGCAATTCTTGGGGGACAGATGTAGTAAACGTGTGACAAGCACTTCTGAAAATTCATGTGTCTATCAGAGACAAAGCTATTTCATGTTGGTGCGATAAAAATGTATGAAATATTTGTCAAGGTTTACACATGCATGGATTATAAGGAAAGCTCTTGTATTTTAAGGGATTACATACTTTATTACAGTATATGCTACCTAAGTAGTACTGAGAACAGTTCTCGTGTGTGCCTGTGCTACGAGGGAATAGTAAGCAAAGGGCAAATTGTTGTTAATGGTCTTAGGTGTAATTTGGATGAATAGGCATGTTTTTCCTCTTTTTGGCATCCAGAATGATCTTTTCATCTCCATAAAGTGACCTGAAGTCTGTCTAAAATCTGAGCTGGTGGTATTGAGGCTCTCCTCATTTAGGGGTAAACGGCTCCACCACACTTCTGGGGCATCAGAGCTCAGAGGATCTGTCTCTGGTTCCCAGCTCACTTTTTAACCTTGCACAGGTCATTTCCAATCTCTGTTTTGGGAAGGACAGCTCAGCAGACCTTGGCTCTGAATTTCAGGCTGCTGGGCCCAC
Source organism: Ibidorhyncha struthersii (assembly GCA_013398815.1). Taxonomy (NCBI): domain Eukaryota; kingdom Metazoa; phylum Chordata; class Aves; order Charadriiformes; family Charadriidae; genus Ibidorhyncha; species Ibidorhyncha struthersii. The sequence continues at coordinate 561,601 of VZSZ01007384.1, read as the reverse complement.
TCAGCAGCTAGAGATGTCTGCCGGGGAGCAAGGCACTCAGCATCTCTGGAAACGGCACCGTCAGTTTGACGTCATTTATTTTTTAAGTTGGCTTGGCCCTTCAGTTAACTGTTACCGTCCTGGGGTATACTGATAATTCCTTGTTGTTGGGTCATTTCTGTAAAGCACCTTAAGTACAGTTCAAGACCAGCGTGGGACACGCTTTTCCCGGAGATGGTGGTGGTCTCCTGTTCGCCTCTCCTCTTTCTCTCTCTCTCTCTCGCAATTGCTTGAAAGTTGCCTTGAGCCCTTGGTCAACTGGTTCACCCTGGCCTCAAAATAGTAACAGCCTTAATCCAGGGGACTTCTGTAATCCTGGGATCGGAGTGGGAAGCATGAGCGATTGCTCTGAGCAGCAAACTCATTTATGCAAAGTGTTTCACTCTCTGAGCAGCTTCGTTGAGGAAGGATGAGATTAGAAGGATATCACTGGCAAAGTGACTAAGAGATTTATCTTATTCATAGGCTTGGCTCGTATTTAAGGAATTTACATTATTGGGATTTTTCAGAATCTGAACTGGCTGAATCTATCCTTCTTCCAGCAGTGTCACAGATATCGAAGGCCTGTTGTTCTCTTTCTAGTTCATACCTTCCAGCACTGACACATCGCTCCTGTTGCTTTCGCTGTTGCTTTTCCACACTTGTTTTCAAATGCTAGGAGTAGCACAGCCTCCCCTGAGTCCCTAAGAGATTATCATAAGGCAATTCAGTGTCAAGACATTTTCCCAGGTATTCAGCCTATTTTTTCTTCAGCTTAATTAATTTCTTCCTGATTTGTCTAGTTAATACTGTTGGGAAGGATTAAGAGGGATGCGTTTCCCTCTGACACTGACATATCTGGATATTTATAATAAAGAAGAGTTAGATCTCCTTGAAAGGTCAGAGATCCCCTCTAGAGAGGGAGCTGGACCAGACCGTAGGATGGATATAGATATTCCAGTGCATCTGTCCTGAGAGAAAATGCTCGAGAGGACAGACCTCAGGGAGCCCTTACCCCAGCTGAGGTAGGGGATGCCAGCGTGAGGCCACTGGGGGGACACTGAGGGAAGTCCTGGAGTGCCTTTGCTCTGCTAGGACTGTGTATTCAGCCAGACTACTTGGGAAATTATATCAGCAAAAACCTGCACTCCTCTGCTAATGAAGACTGACACCTTGCTGGGGGCTTCGGAGAGGTGACAGGGCTGGGCTGGATGAGGAGCAGGGATGGCAGGGCTCGGCTGGCACAAGCGAGTTGCTCTGTGGAAAGGCTGCATGGGACAAGACATGCAGTGCTGGAAGGCAAAACAACCACAGTGAGCTAAGTCAGGCTAAAGTCAGTTCAGAAACTGTGTGTCCTCCCTGCATGGTGTCTCCTGGCTCAGCAATTGAGCCAGGAGCAGCAGGGACGTTCCCAAGGGGGGGAAAAAAGGTATTACTGAAGTTGAAGGAGAGGAGGTGGGTGTCACTTAAAGAAAGCAAAGTCTAATCTACAGACCTTTCCTCAGTGTAAGGATGACTTTCTGGCTTCTTGGTGGTGTGTGTTCATGAGCACCTGAGCCAATGTAAGCCCATGCAGCTATAGTGAGCAGCAGCCTCAGCTCTGTGTTTCCACCTTTTCCGAGCGGTAGCACCAGTGACCGTGCAGCCAGGGACCTGATCCACAAGAATAAACTTTTCTGAAAATTCTGATTAGCTTTCAGTTGGATCAGTTCCCTGACCTGACCACCCGGTCGCCAGCGCGGCACCGTCGGAGGGGCAGGGCAGCACACCTGGGAGGGCAAGGGGAAGGGGGAGATGGCAGCACAGACTTAGGCATAAACTGTGCGTGCAATTGCATCCCGATACCAAGAATTTAGCAGCTCCCTTCTAGCAACAATGAAGTATAAGGCATTTGAAGATATACCACAGCAATTTCAAGGGGATTATGCTAAATTCAGTCCAGCGAGATAAAGCATACTTTGCGCTCAGCTCTTCAAGAAAACAAACTCCCTGCCTGGCCTGACATCTGAATATCTGTCCCAGGAAGGAGTCCCTTTCTAACTCTGTAAAAGGAAAAGAAAACCGGTGACACTTTTGGGCATGGAGCTATGCCATTTTTGTTCTCATATACTTTGCAGCTTTTCCCAAGTGACACCAAACTTCTTCCCAGATGAGGGATGCAGTATCTTCTGGCCAGCCTGGGAAGAAGGGCTATACTAGGGCTGTATGAGGTGGTTGAAGGCTGTAATTTCACATATTTCTTTCTTAGCACCTGAAGGTGCCCCAGTACAAAAGAGAGATTGACAATCCAGAGCCAGTCCAGTGGGGGCTGCTAAAATGGTCAAGGGGCAGGAGCCCACAATGGGTGTGGAGAGGTGGAGTGAGTTGGATTTGTTCAGCCTGGCAATGAGAAGATGGAAGGGGAAGTCTGATGCCTTCTGCTAAATCAGATTATAGAGAACACAGAGCCAGAGGGGCACAGCAAAGGACAAGAGGCACTGGCACATGTTGCAGCAAGGGAAATGCTCGTTGCATATACTGAAACAAACTTTCGCGGTGATAGCGGTGCAGCCCTGAGACAAGGGCTCAGACGTGTGGTAGGATCTCAGTCCTCGGAGATCTTCAAGGTTCAGCTAAACAAAGCCCTGAGGAACCTTGAAACTAGCCCTGGTGTGAGCAGGAGGTTGGACTAAAGAAATCCAGAGACCTTTCCCAACTTAAATTCTGTGACCCTATGAAAACCACAGGGATTGAGAAGTGGTTGCAATGTCACTGCTCATAGGATTTAAACTCCTTATTCTGGAGGCGGGTGTTGGGGGGGCAGAAGGTTTTTACAGACACAGAGATGCGTGCCCACTCACTTGCCTGCCTTCAGACATGAATGTGCCTGCAGCCGTCTCAGTGGTGTCCCGACTTCTGTCTTATTGACCTTTAAACGCCTGAGCTGGCCCAGCATGAGAGCCTGCCCTAATGAGCACAGCAAAGCTACAGGCTCTTGAACTGGTGGCAGCAGTCAGTGCATCACTGGTGCCCAGGAGGTGCCTGCACCCGGCTTCCCACTCCTGTCGGAGGGGTTGCTACTACCGTCCTTCACCTGCCGCAGTTTTAAGATCAAATTAACGTAGAACCAGTGAAAAGTGGAGCTGGAAAGGGCTGGATAGACCTGCTGTATGCCCACCACCTGCCTTACCTATACCTCTGAGATGGTCCCTGCCCCATCCCCTGCATAACCCCTAATCTCCCCTATCATCGTGCTTCTCTCCACGCTGTGGTGCCCTACTCCCCACCACTCACTTTTCTCCTTGTTTCCAAGCGTGGCTCTCCTGCCTTTTCCCTCCTCCCTCCCTCAAACCTGGTGCTCAGACCTGGAGAGAAGGTCCCTTCTGTCCTCCTTGGGGACAGCAGCAGAGTGGGACCGGTGACAGAGCCACACTCTGAGAGGTCTGCTTAGCTCCTATGGTGAGACCACCCTCTCAGGTGAGCATGAGGCTGGGTTTGGTGCCCCTCTCTCCCGATCCCCTCCCTCACAGCAGAGAGGGAAGTAATTCCCTCCAAGCCTGTCTTGCTTACGTGACCCTGGAGCACCTGGACATACTGTGTGCCCATGCCCATCCCAGCACTGCTGCTGCCTTTTCTCCATCAGGGAGCGAGGAGACAAAAGCAGCCAGCAATGAGAAATTACTTCTTTGACCAACCTGGTTTACTGCAGGTTATCCCAGGTCCCTCCAGTGTGACATCAGACCCCTGCTCCCTAATTCATCAAGCCCTTTACCCTCACTATTATTGCCCAGTCCATCTTGCTGGGGCATCCTAGTCCTCCGTCCGCAGTGACTGTCACCTCAGAGCCACACTTAGAAGCACCCCTCTTACACCCCCACTTCCCAGAGCCCTTCCAAGCTCAGTACTGCCAACTCATCACACTTGTGACTGTCCGCACACAGGGCTCTTTCCCCTCTGGCACATCCCCATCATCTGCACTTTACCCCCTCTCCCAGCAGCTCTTCCAGCCCAGCCTCCAGAAATGGTCCTTCCAGGTGCCCTCCCTTCATCTTCACCTTCCTCCCTGGCAGGAGCATGGGAGGAGAAGGCAGGCAAAACCCCTCCCCGTAGAGTGGGTGTGCTTAATTTGGTGTTTGTTTTCAGTGCCGTCTGCTCAGTCACTGCTTAATGGAGTTAATTTGTGACATTCACGGAAAATAAGAGCGACATCCCTGCCTTCCTGCAGCACCTTCTTTCAAGGGAAAATACCTTCCCTGCTTGCCTGTGGATGCTGGTTTCTGTCTGTAAGGTTTAGCTACCAAAAGGCTTGAGTGTGGCCACCTGAAGCATGCTTTGAAATGCTGCTTATTTTCTCCCTCAAGGGAGCAGGTGAAAGGTTTTAAATCTGGTCCTGTTATGTTAAGGGAGAAAGCGATGCCGAAATGCAGCCTGCCCCAGCGGAGGAGTTGGGCGAAGGGGACGGCTCTGGACAGGCAGCGTGGGCTCACCTAGCTGGGTCCGGCCGTCACAGACAACCCCTGTATCTCCTGAGCATACCCAGCACCAGCAGATGGAGAGTTTCTTCCCCATCTGCTTTTGCTGGAGACAGACCCTGAGCATCCCAGCGCTGGGGACGGCCGGGAGATCTCGACTGATATCCAGCCTGCCCGCAAGTCCAGGCTACTTGAGACCCATTTAGTTTTGTGTCCACAAAGTCCTTTATTTAAGCACAGTCAGGCCTTCAACCTCCATAAGTGTGAAATAGTTGGTTCCTATTCCTTTAAATTGCTATTCATTTCCTCTTTTAAAATTTCCCTCCCATTCTCCTCCACTATCTGAGTTTGGATCAGGTGCCACAAGCAGCCTGTCTGTCCCTGGACAGGGACAGCTTTCCCAGCTGTGGGGGCGTTTGGTACCAAACTGCAGAGTATCCATTTTCCCGATTGTGGCACGGGCTTCGACTCTTACTGGAGCTGCTGTGAAAGGAGAGGCATTAGGGAACAGCTAGGAGGTCTCCGGAGAGCCAGACCCAAGCAGAAGCGTCAAATGTCACTGTGCCGGCGGGTGAGAAGGAAGAAAGTGTGTTAATGCTTTCGAGAAGCACTGTCAGGCCACAGACTTCATTTCTCAGCCATCCACCTCGCCACCCTATTTGCAAATCGCAAATAGTAACACCTCCCTCCATCCCTCCCTCCCTCCCTCCCAGAAGCTGGGAAGCAAAATTAACTATTGCGACGCTCGCTGGGCGCATGAAACAAAGAGTCCAAAGGGTCTATGAAAAAGCCTTTCCACGATGTAAATTCTCACTCGTGACGTATTTTAGGCTTTTCATACAATTAAAAATATAGCGAGACGAGCCTCCGCCCGGCGCTCGTCACTGGCTGTGTGCGCAGGGCGGGCTTTGGCTGCGAGCAGGCGCTGCTCTCCGCAGCCTGAGCGGCTTGAAGGAGGGAGCCTGGCCTTGCATTGTGCTTTTAGCACAAAAGGATGGATTTTGAGGCTCACTGCAAAGGAGCAGTGCTGCCTTCCCCTGCCACCGTGGTCCCACCTTTGTTACGGCAGCGCACGCTGCCAGGAGCAATTAGGCAGAACGAGTTTTGTTCTCTCTGAGAGCAAGAGCTCTCTCGTGGCGAGGTCGCTTCTCACCGCTCAAACATGGCTTAGCTCAGGAATTTGCCATGGTTTTTGAAGGGACGCTGCCTGGCAGGGTAGGACCAACAGGTTTCGTTAGAAAGAGGATGAATGCGAAGCCAGGGAGGGGCGTATGGGCCCGTTAAAGGAAGGAAGGATGGTGCCGAGACAAAACCTCTTGCCTGGCACTTGGAAGCCCGTGGTGTAAATCCCTGCTCCGCCGGAGACCTCCCGTGTGTCCTCCAGCGAGTCTCTGCCCACACACCAGCTCCCGCCTGGACGCTGGGGACACCGGGCTGTCCCTTCTCCCTGGGGAGACGGTCAAGGGAAAGGCATTGACAATTACACAGCCCTCAGACAGTATGATAAAAGGCGACACACGCGCGCACATGCCCAAGATAGCCACTGTTAACCTTGCCTCATTTTATATATTTTTACAGCTGCAGCAGATGTCTCTGTGTCTCCCTGGAGGGGCGTTAGGTACTTACAGCCCTCTCAGCTCAGACAGAGCTGCCTAGAGGAGCTGATGGCTTTGGCCCCAGCTCCGTGAGGGTCCCTCCTCACGGGCAGGCTGATTGAAGTCGGTCGAATCATCCCTGCGCTGAAAGGGACTTGTCTGCCAGAGCGTGGCTGGGTTTCGGCGGCCAGGTCAGTGCCGGCAGCCGCTCACCCAGATCTAATTGCAAGCTTGGGACGTAAATAAGAGGATAAGTAAGAGACGATGTGCTGGGAAGCCCCACAAGAGGAAATAAGGATATTATTATTGATTAATAAAGATAATAACAATAGTAGTTATCGACTTGATCTTGCAGCGTCGGGCGCACCAGCCATGTTGTGCTAATGCAGGAGAAGCGAGAAGTGCAGCAACCCCTGCACGCCAGTCACGCAGCTCGTTTGCTCTTGCTGAGCTGAACCGGAGAGAGCACATTTGTAAACGTAGCCTGAATATCATAAGCTAAAGTGACCTGTAGGATTTTCCCACTACAGTCACCTGAGGAGATGTTGGCAGCCATAGTCCAGAAATATATTTCCATGGCATCAGCCCTGAGGACGGTGGCATTAGTGGGAAATGTGCTGAATTTGGGGAGCTTTGGAGCTGGCTGGAAGAGTTTTGCAGAAGATTGAGAGGAGTTGGGTCTTGGTGTTAGGGCAGTGCTGGCTCCCAGTCCCAGGCTCTGTAGCAAACTGGTCTCCCCTTTTAAGCCCCCCACAGGGGAGTGCTGGGTGCAGGGAGACCCATCACCCACCCTCCTGATGAGCTCTGCACGTATTCGTGGGGTGGAAGAAAACACCTGTGATTTTCACTTGTGGTGCAGCCATCTCTGCCGTGGCCCAAAGGGATTTTTGTTTTCTTTCCCCATTCCTTCCCCGCTGCCCGCAGCTTGCCTGGCCCTGGCCAGGGCTCTCCCTCTGCAGCACATGGGTGACGTCTGAACATCGCATCTCCGGGCACCCTGGGTGCTGGGATAGCCTGGCTTTGAGTGGGACACCCTGAGAGGCGGCTCTGCCACCCCCTTGCCCTGCTCTCCATCCCACAAGCTGCCCCAGCCCCTTTCCTGCCTCTGCTCTGCTTCCCGTGTCCTCACTGGCTTGGACTGCAAAATGCTGGTAGCTACGTGGACATCCCCTTGTCAGAGTAAGGGAGCATTTCACAGCCTCTGGAGATGCTTTATAAAGCAGATTTGGTTGCTGGAGACAGTGTCCCAGGAACATCCAATTTCCCTGCAGTTTCCAGCTGCTCCCTTTGCCCTGCTTGTGCCTTCCCCCCCCCCTCCCCCATATATGAGGTACAAATGAGAGTAGCCAGCTCTGTTAGGTATTAGGATGCTTAACGTATTAAAGATCACATCGCAGCTGGATAGCCTTGGATGAAAGCACGTGGAAAACAGCCTCACACTTTTATTAAATGCATTTTCTACCCATTCATTCTGTGCTGCCTCCCCAAAGCCACCAAGCCCCTTGAAGATGAGGTGAAAACCTTGTCCTGAGCAGCCGAGCCAGTCGCGGGGACCTGCCGGTGGCACAGCCGTCGCTGGGCTCACCGTCGCTCCCCGAGCTCAGGGCTGGCACAGCCCTCCCGGGATATGCTGCGTGATGGGAGATATCCCTGCCGCTCCGGCTCAGGGTGCGCAGCCGGACCCCCAGCCTTAGTGCCAGGGCAGGGGACACTCTCCACAGAGCTAAACACTAGACGTAGTTGCTGTCCTCTGCTTCGTGTCCCCCAGCTGCTTCTCCACCTGGCCCCTTTGCAAGGCTTTTAATCAGGGAAAGGACTGCCGGGGCCCTGCAGCAGCTGCTGGCTCGGGAAACAACTTACAAGTGGCCCAAGTGAGAAAATGCAGCGCTCGGGTGATGCCCACCCACAGGGGCTGTGGGGTGGATGCAGCCTTGACCTGGGTAAGAGGCTTACGCATGTTCCAGCGAGCGCACGTGGCGCTGCGGAGGAGCGGCTCACGTTTGCTTTGTCCTCTCACCCCCTTGGTCTGATTTAGGGTGGCCTCATCTATGAGGAAACCTGCTTGTTTCCCATTCCTTCAGCCTGTTTCAAATCACCCTGCCGGCCGCCCTGTAGTGTACGGCTGTATGTGTGTGCAGAGGGGTGTTAAGCCCTTTAGAGCATGAAATGTGATGGCTCTCCCTGCACGCGCTGCACTGGGGCTGCAAAGGGAGACGGAATTAATTGGGCCAGCAGTAGAAGTTGATTGACAGTCGGCATCACGGCGGTGGGGAGATGAGTCTGCGAAGGGGTGAGCTTTATCAAAAAGCTGGGAATCGGCTTAATTGGGAGGGGTTTTCTTCAGCTGGTAGCTGGGCAGAAAAAATGTCTGCTGGCATTAGTGCCTGAGGGCACCCGCGGGGTCTGGAGGTGCGGCAGCCGCTTGGGTGCCAGGCTGGGCTCCCGGAGGGTGCGGGGACGGGCTCGTGGGAGAGCAGCCTGCACGTGCCACATGGTTTGATGTGACCGTAGGAAAGGGGCGACAGACCAGTCCCTGGGGACGTGGGCTGTTAAGTGAGGGCTTGGCACTGATCTGAAATACCAGATCTAAACATGAGTTTTGGAGGTAGCAATTTTCAGAGGTAGCTGCCCCTGGCAACTGGGTCAGAGGATAAGGGACATTTAGCTGCTCATCCTGTGTGAGATTCAGCCTGGCATTTCTGTTCCCAGAGCATGGAGCTACCGTGAACCTGCTGTGCCAGGGCAAGATAAAGCACAGTGGCAGTCAACGTTGTTTTTACTGTGCCCTAAGCAACACTGACGGCTAATCTCCAACCCCTTAGCTCAGTGTGGAAGACTTTATTAAACATCTCCATAATCCCCAAACCACTTTGTACAATATACTGATTCAGGGTCTCCACTAAGACCAGATCCTCTGTGACTCCAACTTGGTGTCTTTCCCTCCTTGGTGCCATAGAGAGGTTTTATTGCATGCATCGGAGATGTGACCACCCAGGCTGATCAGCCTGAGGCTGATATGATATGTATGATATGATAATGACAAATTGCCCCATGGCTCTGCCTTTTGTTACAGGGCTATAGCCACCGTGTCGGTGACATACAGATGAATCATTCTGCCCAGCGGTAGCGCGCAGCCTCCTCCAGAATGGCTGCTGGTTACTCATGCACAGCAGCAATACGTGCTGGCTTACTGCTCCAGGAGCGTCAGCTCCAGCTGCCGCTTCCAAATGCAAGAGGGGGGGTGATTTAGACCTGCCCCATGCTGTAGCTGAGTGGGGCTGAGCCCCTAGATGGGCAGCAAATTGTCCTTGTCCCTCCGTGGAGAGCAGAGTTGCTCAGAGTCTCTACTGAGCGTGAGGAGGAACCAGGATTTCCACCCTTGCATAAAGTCATTTGAGCTGGTCTTAGTGGGAGGCAGGACTGGGCAGCAGGGCCCCTGCGCCCCGTATGCCGCTCATAGCTGATTCACTGCCTGACACGGGAAAATGAACTAGGGCTTGTCTGCACCAGAGAATTCCCTCCCCCCCACCCCCCTCCCCGCATTAGTCTGGTCTGGCAGGGGAGGCAGAGTGAGGTGCCAAAATGCTTTTTTTTTTTCTTTTCCTTTTCATCCTCTTTTTAAATAGCAGTTCAGCTGATGGGCAAAACACGGTCTAGAGTAGCATTTCAGGCAGCAGAAAATTAGTTCAGCTTTTACCCTCATTAGCTGATTGCCAGTAATTAACATTTTGTCATTAACTACAGATGTTTATGGCCTGGAAGAGAAGTTTGGGTGTCTCCACATTAGCTCTCAGAAATGCATTGATTATATCCATTTAATTGGCTGCTTGTGCCTCAGTTTCCTTATCTGCTAAGGGGGCAAAAAGGTTATAATGACTCACCCCCATCCTTTACTTTACATCCCAGCCTATAAGGGCTGTCAAAAGGAGAGTGTGCTGCCTTTAGATATGGGTCTTTTTAGGAAGTTCAGCTTCAGGAAATGCAGTTTTTCACTCTCTCTAGCTTGCCAGCCCTTCCCTTTAATGAGCCTCATTGTCCAATAGATCATAATCTCCTTGGCATTAAGTGACTCTTCATTGTGTCCTGGGGCTTTATTCAAACTATTATCTTCAAATGAGCTTGGATGCCCGCAAGTGCATTCATGCCTGTTTTTTGATGGAACCAGATTCTTTTTGTGGCTGTTTATGCTAAGGTGTCTTAAAGAACCATAGCTGGGGCCCAGGTGGACCATCCCACCATAAAGACCCTGCTCCTGGTCTGAAAAAACAGGCGTAGCCCAGCACTTGGGTCCTGAAACCAGCAGCAGCTGGGGATGGCTAGCACTGGTTCATGTCATCCTCATGCCTTCTCCCTCTTTGACAAGCTTCTGTATCTCTCTGGGTTTCAGAACAAATCCTTCCATACTGCTTGTTTTCGCATTAAAATATATGCATTTATGTAGCAACCTCTTTTGGAGGAGTAACCCCACAGTAGCAAATTCGCATGTGCAGCCTGTTTTTTCAGTGCAATGGTGTAATGGGAAATAAAGCCAGCTGGAGTTTCATCTGGGAAGCTAAAAGAGAGCTCCCTGTCCCCTATCCCCACTCCTCCTGCCTGGGACACTGAGCATGGCCCCAGCAACGTGAGGTGGCTGTGGCTCTCCTCCCCTCCTATTCCCAGTGCAGCTGGAAAACAGCCCTGGAAAACATGAGAGGGAGCAGCACTCAGTGCAGAAACGTGTTTCCAGGAGGCTGCTCTGTCACTGAATGAACAGGGATCCTGTGTAGGTAGGAAGAACTGGAAAATCACGCACAATATCCTGCCAGTTTCCCTTTGAAAGTCATTCCTGTTTATCGCCCCAGCACACCTCTCTTCCCGTTCCTCCCGCTGATGCTGGGAGCCCCAGCGCTCTCTGCTCACCAGCTGTTCCTCCTCCGCCTGCGTAGCAATCGCCACCTTTTGATGCTCTTTCTCCGAGTAGGAGGGTGCAAAGCTGACATTGGCAACAGAGTTCAAAGGCCCTGGGGATCAAGCACTGCCACTTTCTGCAACGACTCTGAGTCTCTTTCTGGTGGCTCCACGTACAGGGTTGTACACCAGGTATAGCTATAGCCTCTGCAGGCAGAGACAAAGGCTCTGGCTGTATCTGGAGACAGTGGCAGTCTTCGACAGGGGGGAATATAGGTTTTTGAGCAGAGCTAAAGGCAGCCGGGTGGTTTCTGGTTCTCACAGCAGGTCCGGGGCTCCGCTGCTCTCTGCACAGGCAGAGCGAGTTTGCGTGTGCCAGCAAAACGCACATCGACACAGCCTCACACACCAACCCCTCCCACACAGCAGCTTTGGTTGCCGACGCGGTCCCCGATGTATTTATACCCCAGCAGCATCTGAGTTGCCCTGTTGATAGGTGTCAGCATCAGTACAAGCAGATTTGACGGTCCCCGGGGAGATCTCGTCTGAAGGAGAGGGACATGAGGGCATGGCACTGTCCAGACTGGGGCTGCTCAAACACAGGACGTGCGTATTGGTGTTGGGAGTTTGGGGACAGGCTATTGTGCTGAGGGCAGGAGAAATGGGGTTCGTGCAGAAATGCCCAGCACTTGAGTTTTCTTGACCTCACACATGCTTAGTTTCCTCTCCTCCTCTGAGGACGTCACCTGCTGAGTCTTTGGCCCCACTTTTCTGTGTGGCATGCCCTTGGCTTTGCACAGCTTAAACCCAAGCATGGCCGAAAACACCTGGGGCAGCACTGGGAAAACATGGCAGCACAGAGAGCACCGTCCCAGGAGCAGCCAAGACAAGGGAATTACTGGGCATCCGGATAAAATCAAGGAGGAGTCCAAGGATTGGCCTCAGGTGGGGCTAGTGTGTGGCCAGAAGCCATGTCACAGCCACACGTAACACCAGGTCATTACGAAGGAACAGGACCCCAGTGGCTGTTCAAGCTGCGCAGAGCATGTTTGCACGCAGCAGGAGCTGCATGTCTTGGAGCACTCTGTGCTCCCTGCATCCTAGTCAGGCTGGGGGCATGGTACGGTCACACCTGATCTAGTATTAGAGCAATGACCCCGTTGGGATGACTTGTAAGTCCCAGTGGCTGTATTAGCTCTTGCTGGACCCATTGCTCAGCTCTCCAGCTCTGCCCTGCGAGCGCCGTCCCGCTGGGCCAGCTTTGCATGGGGCAGGAATCCCCAGTTCCTGGGTTTCCCTCTGCTCTTGGCAGACAGGCTTTCCTCATGTAGTAAAACCTCCAAACACCTACGGGATCCCGGTGGAGGGAAAACTCCCAGTCTCTCTTTTGGTGAAGCCTCTGCCTTCTTTGATCCTCAGCACACCACCCAGTCCCCCGGGGTGACGTAGCTGCTTTGCAAGGTGGAGAGGGAACTCCAGAGGAGCCTGGAAAATCAATGTGCGCTTCCTGCTAGTTAGATGTCTTCAGGATGGGAGAATCCTGCAACAGCCTCAGCAAATGTTGTCTCCAGTGCTGGCACCCTAGTCCTAGCTCTGTGGTTTCCAGGGGGAAAAGACCCTGGGTCTTCCGTGGAGGTCTTGAAGAAAAGGGGGGATCAGGGCTGATCAAGACTGCTTTCCTCTGTTCCTTGCAGTTAAATTCTCTGGTGCTTAATCATGTGAACTGAAGAAATTTCCAGGACACCAGGGCATTTCTGACACTTCTCTTTGTGTTCTCTCCATCTTACGTGGATACTTCACTCCAGAGTCTAATAAGGAATATAACTCAGTCCATTGATTTTTCTACATAGGCAGTTTCTGTTCTATGCGTTCCCCTGTTTTCAAGAAACGTAAGCAAATTTATTATCTTAGAGCCCTCCGATCCTTACCAAATTTGTCTGAAAGCAGCCAACAACTTAAAAATGAGTTATTGAGTGGTATACAGAGACGCACGTGTTGCCAGCAATGTGGTCTCATAAGCCCTATTCCCATTACAAACCGTGCTAAAAAGGGGAACAGCAAAACCTGGTGGGACTCCGTGATACTGATGAGATGAGGAAAGTCATAATGAGGGGAGATGCGACACTATAGAGATGGCAGTGATGAGAGAGCAGAGGTGAGGTAGCCCTGACTGTGCAGGAGAGATGGAAAAATGAAATTCAGCAGTGTACAAGGCTGCTGAAATGATGGGATGTATCTGACATATGCTGGCCAAAGCACGTGCTGGAATAATCCAAAGGACTGCAGTTCTGGCCAAAGGTTGATACTTCACGTGTGACTGAGCAGTGTTGTGAATGCCTCCATGCTAAGATCCTGTGGATGTCCTGCAGTTTGAGCTAGAGAACTGGACAGACCGTTGGCAGTCCCTGGGAAAGTTGGGGCAGGGCAGCAACCAGTGCATGCATTTCTGCACGTGTTACTGCACAAGCACATCATGCCCTGGGGAAGGGCTTCGGGGCTGGAGTGCCGAAGTGTCTCAGAGTGTTTGGACAAGAAGGTCTCTGGCAGAATGGAAAATGGCTGTGGGACATGTCATTACCACGACTGCCGTAACTAGGGGAGAAAGTCCTCAATTCTCTCGACAGCGCTCATGTGGCCCGTTGGTCACCAGATGGATACCAGCAAGACCGTTTAGCTTGTGGGAACTTTTTAAGTTACCGAGACTGTACTGGCTTGGCCCGAACAACTGCTTCCAGGTGGGGGCTGGAGAGGCATCTGGGACTCAGCATGAGCCTGAGCAGCACAGAGATCCTCCCCACACTCCAGCAAGCACAAAAACAGGGAGAAACATGTTCCAAACTGGGAGCCAGATGTTCTGGCTGGGTTGAGAACGCATTTGCAGCCTCTGAGCAGATCCAGGGGAAAGGCAGGGAATGTCTGTGCCCAAGAGATGTGGGGAGAAAACAGTGCGAGAAGAGAGCATGGGGGTGGGCTGCAAGAGGAGGCAGGTTATTCTGGACACGTATAGGTGTGGAGTGGAGGTCACAGTTACCATTGGGCCCTTGAAAACTGAAGCAGAAGAGTATGTGCAAGTGATTAAAAGCCTGATTAACGTTCTCCCGTTGAGAATGTGTGTAACTGCATGATGCACAACTCATGGCTGGAAGGCAACAGCTATTAAACGGACATTCAGGAGCCTTTAGGAAGCACAGGTACATTCATGGATTTTTTTAAGTGGGTCTTTTATAAAATAGCTATCCTGGTTTCTCTGTGGTGTGAAATTCTAGCAGGTTCCCCTCATTTCAGACCCAGTGACACCTGTCGTTTCAAAAACCCACGTTTTGTTTAAGACTTCAAGAGCTGTAGGACCTAGTGCATCTCTCCATAGGTTCTCTAATCTAATTGCTTTCACTGTTTCAAAAAAAAAAAAATCACTTTATTTCTAGACTGTATCTGTCCGCCTTCGTCTTCCATCCACTGGATCTCTCATTCTGCCTGTCTACCAGATTAAAAAGCCCTCCACTGCTAAAAGCCTTCTCCCAGTGGTAGTACTTAACAGATTGCAGTCACGTCACGTCTTCACCTTCTCTTCATTAAGCTAAGCAGATTAAGCTTCTCTCTCCACTCACCAGAGAGGCAGGTTTTCCCAAACATGGACTCACAGTTCTGCTTTTCACCTCTGAAATTGTAGGAGGATTGTGCGGAGTCAGGGTACACTCCAGATGGTCCAGATGACCAGACTAACCTCAAGACATGAGGATAAGGTGCAGGCTGTGTTTGAGAGGCTACACACACTCTGTCTGAGATGCTGATTTGCCAGACTCTGGTCTGTGGAGATGAAGTACAGTGCAGTATGGTCTTGGAGACCTCTCCTCTCCACCATATCCCCTTCCATGATGTATTTACAGAAATTGGAGGTAAAAGAACATTTCTTAACTTTCCCAACTTATAGTGGCTCCTCTCTGCATCTGACAGTCCTTGGGTTAATCTTGCACTTGGAAGTTTACTGAGTTGCAGAAATCTCCTGTTTATCTCTTGTGTACACTTTCTTAAGGGTAGGCCCATATGTCCTGTCTGCTCATCTAGCATGAAGAGGATTGACACAAACGAATGGTGCCATCCACAGCCTGATCATACTTGGCATCCTTGCATTTGGCAGAGGCTGTGGAGCTAGTTTTAAAAAAGAAGAAGAAAAAACTAAGATGCTGTCAACTCTGCTTTCCTAAAGGGCTTATTAGAAAGTATGTTGTAAGAATCTGCTCAGCATTTTTGTGATTTGATCAAGAGTACCCAGGAGGGATGAGTGAAGCAATCTGGAAGGAATAAGAATTGATCCAAAGCTCAGCCTAAAACTTATTGGAAGTTTGTAAGTTTGAGCAGCTTCGTGTAACTGTTCCCATCGCTACTTTCATGAGCTCCTACCTTGCTAACACTGGGACCAGGGTCCCAAATAACAGAACTGCTCTAAAGCCAGGATATGTCCTGCCTGACCAGACATGCCAAGCCTCGAAGAGGATCTCTGTCTCTGGATTTCTGGCCAAGCCACACTCCTCGATCGCGTGTTCCTCCCTGAGTGTAAATGCACGGTTTCTCATCCTGGCGGTCTGAGAACGTGCTGTCATTGCTGCCACCCGGGAACGGTGGATGGGATAGGCCTCTGAGCTGGGGACTGAAAGATGTCCAATCCTGTATCTTTGCATGCTGTTTGTGATGTTGTCTGTGAAACATGAATCCCTTACTAGCTGATCTGGTTTAATGCACTCAGAGCGTTTTGTGCCAGGTCCCCAAAGTCTCTCCTGTCCTCTTCTCTCTGGTTTGTGAAGAGTCAGGAAGGGGAATTCCAGCTGACCAAACTGTGCCAAGGACTGAAGAGTATTCAAGACTCAGACGTCCTCAAGACAACACAGAAAAAATTTAGCGAGGTGGAAGACTAAGCAGAAAACAGCTCCAGGCTTCAAGGGGGCAGAAAGAAGAGTAACTGTTAGAAGTGATTCCAGTGTCACCACGATGGGTCTGCCTGCTGCTTGGGGACCCTTCCAGTCCAGCCCCAATGGACTGCCTGGAGTGGTGTTACCAAGTTAAGGAGACATCTCCCACCTGCCTCTGGTCCCCAGTGCGATGTTAGGGCTTGTGTTTATCTCAAGCAGCTTGCTTGCAGTCACAATGGCAGTGCCTGTTCCCCCTGGCGGGCACGAGAGTTCTCATGATGCTTTTGGAAAGGGCATCCAAACAACAGTGTCCTGGCGAAAGGGCATCCAAACAAGTGTCTGGGCAGCTTGCCAGGCTGGGGAAATCACTGCTCCTACAGTCTGCCTAGATCTCTCCTTAGAGGTATTAAATTGTGGTAGGCCTGCCAACACTGGTGGCATTGAGGGTAAATTGCTACTTTTAGTGGCGGTCTACTGTCTCCTTGCTTTGGCCCCTAATCTGCCACATTTCCAGTTACCTATTACATATGTACACCTCTTCTCCATGTGTCAAGTAGGTGAACTGTACATTGAGCAATAAATTTGATGCCTTCAGGTGGTACTGGACTTTCCAGAACAACTGGACTTTTCCAGAGGAAGAATCTGCTTTCCCAGGAGGTGATATGGTGATGGTTGGGTGGCAGCCTCCTATGTGTCACACCATGCGATGGAGAAGTGGTTGCGGGATTTCATGCCTGGTGCATGAAGCTTAGCAGATACAAAGGTACATGTTGATTGTGGAGCTGTGCAAATACTACGTGCATAACCTGGACCCAGTTCCTTTTCTGTCCTGTTAATACAGCAGAAGTGAAAGGTCTTAGGTAGCAGCTGCACTCAGTTACAATGTTCAGACTAAAACATTCAGGGTGCACAGTAAGCTTGCTACCCTGGACTTCAGGAGAGCAGACTTTGGCCTCTTCAGGGTTCTGCTTGGTGGAGTACGATGGGATAAAGCTATGGAGGGAAGAGGGGCCCAAGAAAGCTGGCTGATATTCAGGGATGACCTCCTCCAAGCTCTGGAGTGATGCATCCCAACAAAGAGGAAGTCAGGCAGAAACACCAGGAGACCTGCGTGGATGAACAAGGAGCTCCTGGACACACTCAAACAGAAAAAAGGAAGACTACAGAGGTCGGGAGCAAGGACAGGGAGCCTGGGAGGAATACAGAGAAATTGTCCAAGCATCCAGGGATCAGGATTGGAAAGCTAAAGCCCAAATAGAGTTAAATCTGGCCAGGGAAATCAAGGGCAAAAAGAAAGCCTTCTATAGGTATGTCAGTCACAAAAGGAAGACTGTGGAAAATGTCTGCCCACTCAAGGAAGGAAACAGGAGACCTGGTGACCCGGGACATAGCGGAGGCTGAGGTGCTCAATAACTTTTTTGCCTCAGTCTTCACCGGTAAGGGCTCTAACCACACCGCTCAAGTTGCAGAAGGCAAAGGCAGGGACTGGGAGAATAAGGAACTGCCCACTGTAGGAGAAGACCAGGTTTGAGGCCAGCTGAGGAACCTGAGGGTGCACAAGTCCATGGGACCTGATGAAATCCATCCATGGGTCCTGAGGGAACTGGCGGATGAAGTTGCTAAGTTACTATCCATCGTATTTGAGAAGTCATGGCAGTCCGGTGAAGTTCCCACTGATTGGAAAAGGGGAAATTTAATGCCCATTTTTAAAAAGGGAAAAAAGGAAGACCTAGGGAACTACAGGCCAGTCAGTCTCACCTCTGTGCCCAGCAAGATCATGGAGCAGATCCTCCTGGAAACTCTGCTAAGGCACATGGAAAATAAGGAGGTGATCAGTGACAGTCAACATGGCTTCATTAAGGGCAAATCATGCCTGACAAATTTGGTGGCCTTCTACGATGGCATTACAGCGTTGGTGGATAAGGGAAGAGCAACTGGTATCATCTACCTGGATTTGTGCAAAGCATTTGACACGATACCCTGGTCTCTAGATTGAAAAGATATGGATTTGACTGATGGACCACTCGGTGGATAAGGAACTGGCTGGATGATCGTACTCAAAGAGTTGCAGTCAACGACTCCATGTCCAGTTGGTGAGAAGTGACGAGTGGTGTTCCTCAGGGGTTGGTACTGGAACCACTACTATTTAACATCTTTGTTGGTGACATGCATGTTGGGATTGAGTGCACCCTCAGCAAGTTTTGCCAATGACACCAAGCTATGTGGAGTGGTTGACACACTTGGGGGGAGGGAATGCCATCCAGAGGGACCTTGACAGGCTTGAGAGGTGGGCCCATGCAAACCTCATGAAATTCAACAAGGCCAAGTGCAAGGTCCTGCACATGGGTCGGGGAAATCCCATGAACAAATACAGGCTGGATGGGGAATGGATTGAGAGCAGCCCAGAGGAGAAGGACTTGGGGGTGTTGGTGGATGAGAAGCTCAACATGAACTGGCAGTGTGTGCTCACAGCCCAGAAAGCCAACCGTATCCTGGGCTGCATCAAAAGAAGCATGGCCAGCAGGTCGAGCGAGGTGATTCTGCCCCTCTACTCTGCTCTGGTGAGACCCCCACCTGGAGTACTGCATCCAGCTTTGGAACCACCAACATAAGAAGGTCATGGATCTGTTGCAGCGGGTCCAGAGGAGGGCCATGAAGATGATAAGAGGCCTGGAGCACCTCTCCTATGAGGACAGGCTGAGAGAGTTGGGATTGTTCAGTCTGGAGAAGAGAAGGCTCCAGGAAGACCTTATAAGCATCCTTCCAGTATCTGAAGGGGGCCTACAAGAAAGTTGGAGAGGGACTTTTTACAAGGGCATGTAGTGATAGGACAAGGGGTAATGGCTTCAAACTGGAAGAGGGGAAATTTAGATTAGATATTAGGAAGAAATTTTTCCCTCTGAGGGTGGTGAGGCACTGGAACAGGTTGCCCAGGGAAGTTGTGGAGGCCCCATCAAGTGTTCAAGGCCAGGCTGGATGGGGCTTTGAGCAACCTGGTCCAGTGGAAGGTGTCCCTGCCCATGGTAGGTGGGGTGGAACTAGATGATCTTTAAGGTCCCTTCCAACCTAAACCATTCTATGACTCTATGATTCTGTGAAAAATAATTAATCCTTATGAATGCTAAGAAAGAGTTTAAGGAGCCACCTGCCTCTTTGGTTATAAATCCCAACTAAATGCGTTTGCCACAGTCAGTCAAACTTGTAACTTAACTCTGACTAAATTTCTTATTAAGCAGGGAGATTATTAGTTATCTGCGCAGGAAGAGTGGATCAGAGTGCTGACCTTAGAAGTCAGTGCCCCTGTGGTGGTTAAAATGTCCCCTCTGTGTCCCTCTGGGCTTCCACAAAAGACGCAGGCTAGGATATTTAACGATGTGTCGTTAAGGTCATAACTGCAAGCCTCAAGGGACCTGTGAACACTAAACTCACTACAGAAGGGACTGTTCAGCACTGAGAAAATCTTCCATACAAAGATCTTTTTACATGCAACAATCATGGATGTTCACAATATATACATGTATGGATTCATGTTCCTTTTTGTACCTTAAAACCAAAGAACATGAGAAGGTTGGGAAAACACAAGGAGTACAAATAAAAGATAAGAAAAAAGGAAAATAAAAAAAATTATGTGTAACATAGAGAAAGTTGCGATCTCTCCAGCTTTCTCCATTTCTGGACACTTTCAGAATAAGCAGCAGAACTGCAGTCCCTGCAGTGCTAGCACAGCCCGAGCCATGGCTGCTGGCATGGTGGGGTTTGTTTATCCAGTTTCCTGAGGGGCAGGGAAAACCTGATTCAAGGAGAGAATGGCTTGGTGGGCTATTACAGGAATGCGCTAATGAAATCTGCTGATAACATGAGGTTCAGAGGCACTGGCTGTGGAGAGGAGAATGAAAGTCTTAGCTTTGGATTACTCTGGGTAATAGGAATGACGTGAAATGGAGTAGGGCTATGGGCAATAACAGCCTGGACTTCCAGTGCTGCAGCTGGAAGGGACAATGCTGGACCAAGCAAGCCAGGTATTTCCTGCAGAGGCAGGAAAAACATGACCATGGCATTGGCAAGCCCTCCTGGGGAGGCCTGGGCAGAGGACAGTTTCTGGGATGGCCACAGGCATGGAGATCCCATCGGATGAAAGGAAGACACCAGCCATGTGTTCAGCCTAAGAAAGCGAAGTCTGGAGGGGAGACACTGGCTACTCTAGCTCTGCTGGGGGTGGGAGTCCACAGCATGCGAGAGTCATGTATGCTAGTGGTCAGCACTGGTTCCCAAAGGAGGGAGATTCAGAAACAGCCTCTCAATAGGAATAACAAGAAGAGGAAACCTACTTATAAGAGAAGCCTGAGTTCTTTATTTGGGATTGAGGCTTGCCTTGGAGTCATGCGACTTGATCCACCCAAGTGCAAAGTCTCCCTTATAACAACAGTCAGTTCAGAAAAGTCTCGCGTAAGTCACCCACAATTTTATGTCCCAGAGTCTGTAACCCTACTGTTCTTCACACATCCAGCACACATTTGACAAAAATAAAAAATAGGGTGGCTACAGGTAGGAGGAAGGTGGCATGAAATTTTACCTGGCAGAGGAGGATTTGAGATTCCAACATTAGGTATATAATTCTATACATACGACTGGTTAATCCCGGCTGGATTTGTTTGTTTTAGTCATTTGAGACTCATCCACTAGCAAAAATAAAAATAACTTTGACCTTATGACTATTTCGTCATCTCTGGTTTCTTCTTCCTGATCAAAAACTAGAGCTGTAAATCAGACAGTTCATCTTTGTAATCTACATCTAGTTAAAGGAACATTATTCTAGATCTTAATGAGAGTAAAGCTTCCTTTGAACACAGTGTTACATTTTGGAAAGGTCTAGATCTCCACACACACTCTTCACCCCACCTAAGTAGCCAGGTCTCTCTCAGGAGGCATAGAAAGGAGCTGAGATTTTGCTCCGGTCCATCTCCTGCTTTCATAAATATGGGCACAGCAAGCACAGACACCAAGACCTTGTCTGGGCTTTGTCTCAGCTCTCATGGCTTTGTAGAGAGAAGAGAGGTAAGATGCAAATCATTCAGGTCAGTATTTAAACTTCCACTCACTGTCTAACTGGTGGTCTGTCAAGACATGGCTATCTGAGGACAACCCCAACTGATCAGAAGGCAACTGGGTTTGGCATTAGCTGTAGCTAATTTCCTGTAGCTAGTGCAGGCTCTTCGGAGGTAGTCTCTAGAGACAGTCCCATTGTACCTCAGCCATCTGTGCAAGGCAGTGCAACCTCTCCAGCACCTGGAGTTATGAACATACCTAATGCTCTCTGCTAGAAAAAACCCACCCTTTATACTCCCAGGAAGTGCACCTGGGAATCAAGCTCCCTTCCCAGGCTTGACTGAGGGGCAGCAGATGCTACCCCTCAGGCTCTCATCCTCTCTTTGTTTCACCCAGCCCTCGGCATTATCTTTGTCTCCTCCTTGCTGAGTATTAGACAGATATGTGAGGACCCACTGTCCCGCTCTGCTGTAGATTCATTGCAGGACATACTTACCCCAACTCCATTTCATCCTCCGCTAAGTAAAGGTGGCTCTGCTTCTCCACAGCCCAGTGCTTTGTGTTACGTGGATGGTGCCTTTCCAGTCATTTTGGAGAGGCTCATGGCTAACTGAACTCTCAGGAGCACAGCCTGGGAAGTTATGTCAGAAGAAGATCCACTTTGTACTCTGCCTGGTTTTGGTACCCCCAGAACCCACATCTGGGCATGTCGGAGGGCAGGTACGGGACTGTGAGGGCCTTTGATTCAGGAGACCTCATGAAAACATGGAAAGTACAAGCTGAGACAGTCATTGGGGTGACTGGTCTCTGTGGGAAGTAGTCTCGTGTTGTCCCACACAATGTGGCAGACACAGACTTAGAATTATCTCCAGGCACCTCGCAGACCCACAAATCAGGATCCAAAAAAGGTGGCAGGAGGGCAGCTGAGCGAGGGGGAGTCTGGCCATGCTTGCTGCTCCATCGCAGAGTGACTGCTTTGCATTTCTCCTTCACTCAGAGGAGGTCGCTGGCCTTCACCAGCCCCAAAGCAAACTTTGTATGCAATTATTCCTTCAGCTTTCCCACGTGGTAGATCACACAGACCCTGCTGGGGTTCTCCAGCGCTGTTCCTGCCCTGCTGGCACTGCCTCCCCCGGGCACAGCAGACCTGCTGCACAGGCTGCTTTGTTCACCATCAGAAACCGGACCCCAGCCCTCTCCATCATGGCTCCAGTACAGGTTTCTACCTCCCCTTCAGCCCAAACACAGCCCTCCAAGTGGGACTGGGAAAGGGTCTTTAGTTCTTCACAGCCAAAAACATGGTGGGTTTCAACACACCCTCCCTGAGTGACCTATCCTGAGACCCTGCTGCAGAGAGGCATACATTACCCAGCACCTGCCGGCTGCATGGAGAGCATTAAATGACTCACTGGGCTTTTCTGCCAATTCGTTGGGGTTTTTAAATTTTTTTTTTTATTATTATTATTTAGCCTCCAAAAGCATTTTTCATATCCTCTCATCTGCTTTTAATGGAATGCATTTAGTTGTGTTTTTTTTTTTAAACTCAAGATTAAGGCATGATTTTCTGTTTTTAAACCTGGACTGGTCATTATCTCTGTCAAAGATTTTGGTATGTCTGGCATTTCTTTTCCCTGTGCATTAGGGAGAGCAGGACTTGAAGCAAGAATAGACGTCTTACATTTATTCACTGTGCCTGCCATGAAAACCATTCCTGTTTGAAATGAAGTCTTGTTATCTCCAAGATGTCTCTTACTTCTGCGGTAGCAGCTGCCAGAGAAAATGCATTACCCTTCCAGCTTGTGCAGGGGGGTTGTGGCTGCGTGTGTGGGAAGGGAGGAGCATTTTTCTGGAAGGACCCTTTACCCAAGTGCTGATGCCTTTCCAGCACAAAATTCTTGCTGCTGGGATGAGGGACACCATGAGAAGATAAAATGGAGTTTGCCCCTCAGGAAAACCTGGGAAGAGCAATTGAGATAAATGGTGTGAACGTGTTACATTTTTAGGAGGTCTGTTCCGTCACTCGGCTCTGGCGAAGGCTAACATGCTTTTCTGGTGGAGCAGAGGGCCTCCAAGAGGAGCAGCACAGCCCTCACTGCCCACCTACACAACAGCACATCAAGGTCTCATTCCCAGCCTTTCCCAAAGCCTTCGCCAGCCCTGGAGATGGAGGCGTGTGTGGATGAGACGGTTGCCTCTCAGAGCAGCTCTCCAAATTACGTCACTGGAGAAAAACAAGGAATACAGGCATGGCTGAGGGAAGAGGGAGGCAGGCAAACTGGGAGGGTGAATCCAGGAACGGGCAGGGGAGAGGAGGTTGGCAGAATCCCAGGAGAAGAGGCAAAAGGACAGCTCGATGCTGTCACCAACCCAGGAGTATCAAGCGAAGAGCATGGGCGTCCCAAAGACTGCGTGTGGCTGTGCTGGGACATGTGGGTGTATTTGCTATCTGACAGAGATTGCGCAGCATCTTCATCATCCCTATCTAATATACTGATTGTGATTAATGCTATTACACGGCCTATCTGATTAATTAACAATGGCATCCCACTCGGCGACTGCTCCCAGCCCAGCAAGCGCATCAGCTCTCGCCTGGCAGATGCTGGCACTGGTATTGCTGGTCCCAACAGCAGGGGAGCATGGTGGCCAGGGCACTAAGAACAGGGCTGGAGGAGATGTGCAAAAGCACTGCGCTGGTGGCAAACCAAGCTTTGTCACAGGCAGAGCGAGGCAGCCCATTGTGACAGCAGAAATGATAGCAAAGGGGAGGCTGTCCATCTCATCAGATGGAGGAGGAGGCTTGAAGTTGCCCCTATGCAGGGCCTTCATCCTCCCCACAGCCCCAGTTCCCAACCACCAGGCCGTAGGGTTTGATTTCCCTCCAAATGGAGAGCTCAGCACTATTTGGACAGGAGGGTTTGAGGCTCTTCATTGCCTCACATCTCCTCCTTCTTTGGTGTTTTTCTCCCCTATGAAGTTCTCCAACCTTGCCAGGGAAAAGGCACTATAGGAGCCTCCTTGCCCTGACCTCCCTGGCATGGGAAATCAGGCCCTTGCGTGTCTGCATCTCCTCACTCCTGTGCTCAAAAGCCATCTTGATCTGCTGAGTGTTGGCACCTGCACAGGAACCAAAGGAGAGTGGTGGATTTTTGTAACCTCTTCTACATGGACGACAGGTCTTTCCCTGCCTTCCCTCTCATCCAGAGGCAAAGCCACCCTTTGACATCCCCTTCCCTGCTGTGTGTCCATCCTCCTCCCACCCCAGTTGCCATCTCTCCTTGTGATATCTTTTTCATGGATGGTTTTTGATAGCTGATAACCTGTTACCATGACAACTGGCCTCTGTTGTGACATTGGTCTTGAAACAAGCCCAGGCTGATGGTTTTCAAAGTTCCTGCATGTCTCAAGCAGTCAGAGGGCTGCCTTTGTGACCCCCATTCATTCCCGGCATGCCTCCAAGGCTGAGAGGAGGAGGGTAAAATTTCCCTCTAATGAGGGCAGTGGGTGCCTGGCTACATTTTTATGTATTGGTGAACCAGAGAGAGAGATTAAAGGAAAGAGGCTTCACTAAAGGATTAGCAGATTTGGGTATTCAGCTATCTCTTTAAATTATTATCCCTAATTATGAGTATGATGAAAGTCCACTTGGTGAGGGATTAGAAAAGAGTCAGATGCAGCTCTTGGGGCTCTTGTGCTAGCGCCTGGCTCTGGGGAAGATCTCCATGTCGTGCCTTTTGTGTGCTCCACTCTGCTCTTGTTTGGGTGGAGAACAACTCACTTAAAGGGAGGCTGAGGTCCTGGTGTTCCCTTTCCTCCCTTGTGAACCCAGTGAGATATCCCACGTGTAGGAGAAGACAAAGGCGAGCAGGACCCCCACCCCCTTCCTGGCTTCTCACCATCTCCCTTTGCTTCCATTTCTGATTGGGCATGGTTTCTTTGTCTTCCCACATCACGACATGATCAGAGCCTCACCATCATTTGCAGAACCCTTTGGGGTCCTCACATATGCTCCAGACAGAAAAATTAGTATTTAAAACTCACTCAGTCTTTACTACGTATAGATCTTTTGCATCCGCTACATTATTTTCCACTTCAAGGGCTCCAAAGCAGTTTGCAAGGACAAGACTTGGGTTCCTGCTGCTGAGGGGACTTGTGGTGGGAGGGAAGAAGAAGGTGACTGTTGCCAAAGACACAACAGCTCAAGCAGGGCCAGACACTAGAAGTGCTCGGGAAACAGGTGAGCTGAAGAACAGGGACTTCTTCCAGGAAAGAAAGCTGAAATTTGGGCAGGAGATAGGGACTAACCCACCGATGCCTGCAAAGTGCACACAGAGAGGTTTTAGATCGTTTTGGGGGTGCTGAAGCCCCGTTTTCCTGGCAAGCTAACACACTCCTTCCTGGCAGCCTGTGGGGTCTGGA
Organism: Ibidorhyncha struthersii; assembly: GCA_013398815.1. Lineage (NCBI taxonomy): Eukaryota > Metazoa > Chordata > Aves > Charadriiformes > Charadriidae > Ibidorhyncha > Ibidorhyncha struthersii. The sequence continues at coordinate 536,281 of VZSZ01007384.1, read as the reverse complement.
GTGAGAGTCAACCACAATGCAGAGCTGAGCACTGGGGACCAGAAAGGGGTCTGAGCTCAGGGGCTGAACTAATTAAGCTCAAACACCCTCTGGGGAAGGGTGAGGCTGAGCAGGACCAGAGAGGAGGAGAAGCAGCTGACATCCATGAGCCTGGATTTTGTCAGAGCCTTGGTAGTACTAATCCCATGGGAAGAGCAGACTTTGCCGGCAGCTGGGAGAAGGACCCTATAACCCTGTGTGAACCGTGCCTTGGGACAGCTGATCCGAAACCCCAAACCCGGCTGTAGCAACCCGGGGCTCTCTTGTGGCTGTGGTGTCAAGCTACAGATTTGATGGAATAATTTCTTTTTTGGGTGTTGGATGGCGGGGGAGGGGAGGGTAAATTGCTGGCAAGAATTGGAAACACAGCAATTAATAGGATTAAAGTGTCATGTTTTACAGGACTGCATACACAATTTACAATAATGGGAGCTGTAATTACAAATGCTCCCAACTGACAGGGAAGGCACAGCTTTGTGAGTCGGAGTGACTTATCCAGAACACCACAGCATCTCTTTGGGCTGGGGAAGAAATGAGCAGCAGTACTTGGGAGGGGCATCGTTTGGGGGGAGGAGTTGTTATATCAGCTCATGGAGGAAACCTGAGTGGTTCCAGGTGTGGAATGGAAGCCATATCTAAACCAAACATTGTCATTGCTATCAGAGCCGCAGAGCTCCAAGTTGTCTCCTGGTAACCACAGCAGTACTGCCCCCAAACAGTGATAACCATGGCTTTGCTGAGCTCCTTGCTAAGGAGAGGGGAGGAGGAGGTCGGAGAGGAGGTGAGAAACCACATTTTGATCACTATGGCTCAGCGGAGGTATGTGCTCTGCCTTTTTCTCTACAGTGATGACCTTAGGTTTGTGCATCTGGTGGAATGAGATTGAATGATGTGCAAGGAGCTCTACACGGGGGGGAGCAGCAGTGTGGTGAACCAAAAGGGCTCCTTGTCCAGGGCTAGTCCCAGTGTCCCAGACATCTGCCTGCCTCTGTCACTGCCCTCTCCACAGGGCATGGTGGCTCCATGGTCCATGCCTCAAAGGGAAGGTCTTTGGGATGTGCTTGGTGTGGTTAATCAGCAATATCATGAACCAAGAGATGTCAGTAATTGGACTCTGCCACTTTGTTTTATCTCCAGCATGTAAATTTGGGGGTTCCCAGCACAGGGACATCGGGGCCAAGCAGGGCTGGATTTTTGGAAGGTTTCTGTGTTGGGGACCTCTCTGAGGTTGGCTGAGACATGAACTCCTCTTGGGCCCCTGCATGTGGCTGGCACCCAAAACTGGTTCTCCTGCATACCCATGGCCATGGGCTCAGCTGCTTCCCAGCAGGCAGGAGGAGACCCAACTTTGCGTCATTACCTGGGTAAATGGTGCATCTTGAGCAATGGTGCATTGTCCCCAGCCTGACTGGTGTGGGACGCACCGGCTGGGTAAATAAACTAAGAAGCCTGAGAGAGGTGATCTGACCTCTCTCAGAAGCTGTTCCTACAAGCTTCATCTCACACCATTAACAACAGAAGCTGAATTTTATCTGTTAGTTTGCAGCCCTGGGGTTGGTTTTGTGGTGCTGTCATGCAGTGGCAGGTTTGGATCCAGCCGGGGTGACTGAACCGAGCCTCTGCGCTCAGCAGCATTATGGTGATTTAGACCTGCTCCAATGTCAGCATTGTGGAAGCAAGCACGTTTGGGCGGGATCTGCCACTTTTCTTTGTCTGCCAGAAAGCAGTGAAGCTTCCTATAAATAGTTCCCTCACTACCACATAGGTGTAGTTCAAAAAGGTCTCACTTTTCCAGGAAAGAATCCAGGATTAAGTCCCCATAAAGATCAGCCATGGCATCACCAGGTCTCCAGTTGAAAATAGCATCAAGCCAATCTCTGTGTTGTCCAGTACACCAGAGCTGTGACCTCTGCATCAATAGTTCCCACATTAGGGGTTTCCTTAGCCACTGAGGTCATGAGCCCCTTGGAAATACGTTCCTGGTAGCAGGGCTATGAAAGGACCCCAGTGGTGCTCTGAGGAAGTGGATCATCCATGAGAAAGTCTGGATGCAGCAGGGCTAGAAACTGCCACCACAGAGAAAGCTGAGATTGTCACGGTGGGGGAACAGGTCCTGTTGGCAGGGGAGGAGGCACAAAATCTATTTCCTTTAATTTCTGTGGGAGACACCCACTATAGCAAGGAGTAAAAAATGTGTCCTTCACCTGACACCAATCAGCAGTTACCAGGATCTTTATGTAAAATCTGCACAAAGGCATTGCAATATTTGGGGGATGCCAAGGGCAGAGGGCGGGCTACATTTATTCAAATCCAACTTAGGAGAGATTTTTTTATATGTGTTGACTCTGAAACTCACAGCAAGAACAGAACAAAGCTCATGCAACATGAATATCTCACCGGAAAAAAAACAAACAAGCGAGCAGCTCAGCATGGGGGGGTTAATTCCCTATTGTCAAGGAGAGCTGGAAAGCAAACCTCCTCCAGCTCGTGATGTGCCAACCTTCCTGCCAGGCTGGTCTGTAAGTTCTGTGGCAGCAGCCGAGACTCCTCCTAACTCCATGCAATTGTTGCTCCGGCACTGTTTCAAACTGGATCTCTTATGTCGTGTGTACGAGGTGGTGATGGAGGCCTGATTCATGGCTCTCAGCTGAGGAGCTGGGTCTGCACTTAATGACAATCAAGAGTTAGTGGCAAATGTTGCCTTGGACAAGATCAGTTGTTACAGGTTTACATTTTTTTTCAGCTAGATTTATACCCTTGTCCAGCCCCACTCCATGTCTGGGGGTTACTGCTGCAAATAATTAATAAATAAGCAAAAAGCTGAGCTGAAATTCCTGCATTTAAGCAGAAACCCCACTCCCTTTGTGCTAGTTTTCTGATGGCCAGCGATGAACAGAACCGCTCCAAACTCCCTGTCCCTTTAGCTGATGGCTTTTCCACCACGTTTCAGTAACAGCACTCAAAGTCACCCTCTTGCTGATTTAAATGTTTCACAGCTTGCAGGGCCTTAAATGAGTTGTGTATTATGAACAATAAATTACATCGCAGCGTGTGCAATTGGGTTCAGCCTAAACATGAAACGCGCCTTTTCCTGAGTCAGCGAGTTTTCCCGGATAACTTTTAAGGCTATTTGTGTTTAAATGTCATCTGCGCAGAGGATCTGGGAACCTGTCTCTTTGAATGCTGAGGTCAATAACTGCCTACTGAACGCTGGCAAGAACAATAAGGATTTTAGTTATCCACACTCCTTTTGCCAAGGAGACTATTGCTTTGTTCACAGAAGTTGTGTGTGGTTGGGGGTATTGTAGGGGATTGCAGAATACGCCAGGAGGCTGCAGTGTTTGATGGCTGGAGCTCTGCACTGGGTCTTGAGTCCCTGGGTTTGGCTCTTAAGTCTGTATTTAGTCCCCTGAGGCATCTGCCCTTCCAATACCTCAGTTTCCCCCGCGGTATTGGTTCCCCCTCCCTATAAAGTCCTACGAAGTAATCCTGAAAACCAACTAATACAAGACGGGTTATACTTTCAATACGGTGTTAATAAATACTGCAATACGAATCATTCGGTAGCCTTACATATAATTATATACCCTCCTTAATTATTGAACAGATGCTTTAATAAAACATGCAACAAATAATTCAAAATCTATTCAAGGGAAAAGATGTGCAAAAATTCTTCCTGTAAATATGTACAAAAAATAATTTGTGTATTATTTAAAAATCAGAGCAGTCCTTTGCTCTATCTATAGAGAATAATTGAACAGAAAAATATTGAAGTTAGTAAACAGCAAATTAATAATTCACATAGTATTTACAGTCACAGTACACCATATTTTCCACCAAGTGCATGTTCTCTTTTCGCCAGTCGACCAAAGAGATGCTGCAGCCTAAGGCACTTGTGGCTGGGCACTTTTGTGAGCCATTTTGTGACTGGGGGATGCTGCTGTGAGCGACTTGTCAAGTTGTCCAGCTGACACTGGGGCTGATGAAAACCTGCCAAGATGGAAAACCAAGCCCTGACTAAAGGTCTGCAACATTTCAGCTCCAGCGTCCGGAGCATCATACAACCCTTGCTTCCTGTGAGGACTAATGATCTCATTTGCATGCTCTTCATCCTGGTCACGTTTTCACAGACTGAATCCAGTTTATGGCACACAAAGAAATTGATTTTAAATCATTTTCCTTGCTCCTAGCTCTGCAATAGTCAGGTTTGGAGGTGATTGTCCCATGTTAACATTTATTGTTCTATGGAGTTGTCTGAAAATCTATTGCTTGTCCCATACCAAAAATCGTCTGTGTTGCTCAGGAGAAATAAGTCATTTAGGGCTCTCATTTAAAGAGGAAATGGAGGTAGAAACCAACTTTTGCCACAGACCTCCTGTGGGATCTTGGTGAATCACTCTCATCCAACCTGAATTGGTGACTACAGTGTGCAAATCTGGGGGGAAAAGGAACAATTTGGGTCGCCTGCTCTCCTGACACCCCCCCCCTCCCCCCAGCCTGGCCCCCTGGGGGCAGTGGTGAGAGGTGTGCACCCTCAGCACCCATATGTTGGGTGCTCGGGGCTCCTCGGCGTTGAATCAGCACCGCTACGGGGGTGGCTTGAAAGCAGCTGCTCATTGTGGCAACATGAGATGGTGTCTCTGGAGCAGCTTGTAGATGACCAGGTTGTACCCCCAAAGGCAGTCCCATCCGGCAGCAGGGGCATCACCTCTCCATCCCTGTCCCCAGCTGTGACGTGGGGGAAGGTGTCCTCACGCCTCACACACACAGCAGGGCAGGAGGAGACATCCCGAGGACAGTGCTGGGCCAACCTTCATAGGCAGCTGTGATCCAGCTGCCAGACACCAGCTGGGAATGTCTGCACTTGCCTGCAATCCCCACCCCCTGCCCACCCTGTTAAATCAAACCCCCGCAGCTGCCGCCAGGGAGGTGTTTGCTGTGGGTCAGACCTTTGCTTTCAGCTCCCATCCCTACAAGCTGAAGCCCGAGATGGTTTCGGACTTAACTCAGCCGCTTTTGGGCCACTTCGGTTCAGATCAGCTCCAACCTTCCACTTTTTCTAAAAACACTGCCCAGGCCACGTCTCTAGAGTTCATTGCATTTAAAAGCTTTTTTTTTTTTTTTTTTAGTGCTAAATCTTGGGGGAGAAGGCCTTTTCAGAGGCTCTTTGAACAAGTTTTTCTAAGATCTAGATTTCTATTGTGTCCCTTCCCTTTCTTCAGATCTGAAAATTAAGTGCTGCCTGACTTCTCCAGGAGTTTATCCCCAGAGTGGTCAGATGTTGCTTCCTTTCTGAAAACAATCCGTGAGCTCAGGGCACTGGAATCAGGAAAAATAACTGTTTTTTCCTTTCTACCTCACTTGGTCTAAAACCTGATCAGCAAATGCCCACATGGGGTGGTCCTGTCAGGAGAAGAGCTGAACATTGTTTCTTGTCCTGAGACCTGGACAGGGCGGTTTCGAAGGAGTGAGATGCCAAGACACGCTCACTGCTAGGTGTTAGTGTGGCTGGGATGGAGTCAGGGAGCTTTTGGGGGAACTGGGAGTTCTGGTGAAAGGGGAGCAAGTAGTAGGCGGCTCGCCAGCATGGGCCGTGCTCAAGGAGAGGCCAGGAGCAAGGGAACAAGCCTTCAGCCAGGAGTTAAGAGTGCTAAAGCCAAAAGGGTGGAGGTGTCTGTGCTGAGCAGGGAGAGAAGGAGTCGTGGCCACGTTTGCACCACTTGGAGACATCAGCCCTCAGGGGTGTGTCTGGATCCGCTGATGAGGGTGGGAAGGGGAGTCACCGGAGATCTGCATCGGGGGTTATTTCTTCAATCAGGTTCCTCTTGCGTTTTCTCTCGGGAGCCCCTGACTGACAGCTCTCCAGCAGGGATTCGTGCAGCGCTGTCAGTCATTCATTACTGCCAGAGACGTTACATGCTGACGGCAGGCACTGATGGGACCACAAAGGAGCAGGGGGTGTCTGAGGGACAGGAGGTGCATTTTACTCCATCTATCATTTCCCTTCCTTGCTGGGGTTTGTGTGACTTTGTATCTGACAAAGACAGGGGTATTATCTTCAGCTCTGTGACCAGATTTTAATGAGACAATTCTTTTATTTCTGCTTTACATGCTTGGAGTGCGTGGATTCAGGCAGGAGGAATTGCACAAGGATTAAACCATTATCAAACCTGCCAGAAGTGGCAACCCAGAGCTGCTGTCCACGCTTCCTGTCCCAAATCTCCCATAGAGGCTATGACAGCCACCTTGCCCCAACCCACAGTCAGGAATTTCAGCAGGGGATGGATGGTCAAGCGGTTTGGGGTGAAAGTTTCCCATGAAAAAAAACTTCTTACCCTTCAGGGTTAAGACTGTAAGACTGTGGAGCATAAAAAGCAACCATGGGTTTCACAAATGTTGCCTTGCCATCCCATTAGGTGAGGGGTCTTGGTACAGGTTATGACTGGATACTCCACTTGTGCTTTTACACAGTGAGGGCTGGTGGGGCTGAGTGTAGAGATGTGGTCAAGCATCCACTGGCACCAGCAGGGACTGGCCCTAGACTGCCTCAAATAAGAGCAAGAAACATGGGTTATCCTGAGGGTGCAGCATGGATGTATGTCACGTCCATCCTGGCCAAAATGACCCCTTTGGTTCATCTCTTTTCATGCATTTCCTTGGACCCTCACAACCACATTAGGGAAAGCAGAAGAAAGTGAAATGATGTGATCCACATGGAAACACCTTGTATTTTCGCTTCTCCATCCCCTCCCACATTTTTTGGTTCCCATCATCTATAACTGCCTGCTTGGGTGAAGGTCTCAGTCACAAGCCTTGGTCATAGAGCAGTGCCTGGAGAGAGGTGCTGCAGGTTTTGCGGGGTTTGTCTCTCCTGGCACCCGTGCAGTTGTCCACTCGTGTGTGTAGTCCTGGTATTGTCCCACTCTTCGGGCCCCACATTGGCAGGTGTATAAAGTCAGGGGCTGGCTGCTCCTGGCAGCAGTATCTGTTCAACCATCCAAGCAGGAACTTCCCAGTTTCCAAGGAGATGCTCTATTCCTTTATAGTTTTATCACTGGAGATAGACCCCATTGCTACCACAAGTAAGGACCCTTTTCTGGGCCTTTGGCATGTATTTAATATATTTAGCATCTATTTCATGCTAATGCTGCTGTTTTCTTTTGCTCATGAGAACACCAAAAGAAGAACTGAAGTGAGATTTAGAGTATTTTCTTTTTTCTTCCAAAAATATAAAGGGCATTATTCACGGTAAAGATATATTTAAATCAACTGAAACAGAAAGTCTGTCTCCCCCTCTATATACATATAATGTAATTTCAACTACAATGTAAAAATGAGGAAAGTTATCCATATAAAAGCTAATTATATTCAAAGACAATTAGCGTAAACGAGACATCAACTGATCAAAAATATTTTTGCATTTATAAAAAATTTAAATTCTAGTCAGCTTGATTGTGCAGGAAACAGCCTAAAAATATCACATCTCAGATTTCTTGAGACAGAATTTCTGCCAGAGATTGGAGAAGGGAAACTTCCAGGTGTGCAGGGGAAGGTGAGCATGCTACACCCTATATACCCCCAGAAACTTCTAGAAACCAAGCACTATCCTCATGGACTAATAATGGATATGGTACAGTGAGGAAGTGTCAAGACCAACTTATTGGTCGTGGTTAGTTAATGATTACTGCTATGGCTCCCAGCCTAAGAGTCTTTCCTAACATTGGTGTTATCACATCAAAAAACAGATGTCCACATCTGCCTCAGCCTCCATTAGAGACAGTGGGCTGTAGGGCAGGCATCGTCTCACCCAAAACAAGCCAAACAAACGCCTGTCCTCTCTCACCTGTGTTGACTAGCCCCTAAACCAGGAACCCAGGGAGAGAACTTGAGATGGAGATGTCTGCATGGCAGCACTGCATGTTAGGTGTAGTAAATCCCACCCTCGGTGTCTCTCAGTCAAAGTGTTTCTCTTGCTCTCAGTGCCTTTCTCAATGTTCCTCTCCATTTCAGGTTTTAAAAAAGCTGATGTTGCTGCTATCTATAGGTTATGCAAATGAAACGTCTCCCCCCCCCCAATACACCACCTTCCTTTGCTATGTTTCCAGATAGGAAGAAGCTAAATAACTAGCTCATCTTGTCTTGGCGAAGGAATGATGGTGGGGATTATAGAGTAAAAACCTATGAAATCCAGAATAGAATGGAGGACAAGAACAGGGAACAATTAATTATTGACTACTTCTTCCAATCCAGGAACCAAAGGGTGCCCAGTTAGCAGCTAATGGGTTGAAAGGCAGCAAAAGGAAGGTGTTCCCACACAATGCATCAGCTGGGCAGCTGTTCCTTGCAGTGTTGAGGAGGAAAAAGAATAAAACACCTGAAAAAGAGATTAAGAGTTATTAAACTCAGTGTTCCAGAAGTGACCTCGTTCAATGAACTTTTGGGTTGACACCAGTCTTATGAAGTCTGCTGGTGTGAAACATTAACCCCAACCACCCTTGCAACCCCAAAAAGAATACTAATTAAAACACAGTTGTCCAGTCCCGGACAGACAGTGTCCCACTGGTGATGGGAGGAGAGTCAACAGATGTTGGTGGCTTTAGTAGCAATATTGTCTTCTGTCAAAAAGCAAAGGAGCCCAGCTGGACTCTAGGAAATGGGAAGCTGATCTGCCGCATGGCCTCAGGCAAAGCATTTCCTTGGTATTGCTTCTGACCCTGCTCTGTTTTTCTAATATGACAGTCACCCCTGTGAGGCAGGAGCAATCTTTTATTATTTTTCTGTTCAGTTCTTTGGAGAAATGAGCCCATTTCTCAGGCAGTGCCTCTCATTGTGCTTGCAATAGAGACCCAAATTGGCAATAATTATGTCTATTATGGAAAAAAAAATCCATTCCACTGTGTATTTTCCTCTGCATATTTGAAGCTGTTCCATTTACAGACACCCTCCATGTGTCACTCCACTTACGGACTCTGATGCAGATGGTCCAATTATTTATTAATCTGGTTTTAAAATATCCTCAGAGCGTTTCAGCAGGAGACACTTTCTTCAAGGTCCCAATTTCAGCAGAGTCAATAAGAGTTTTGCTGTTGAATTTGCTGGAGAGCTTCTTTTGTCCTTTCCGACCTTTCCTTTCACATACTACCACCATCCCTTATACCTGAGAGAGGCAGTTACTCTTGTGATGCATTCATATTTTTAAAATGTCTGGAATTGAATGGATTAAGTCTTAAATCTTTGCCTGCATCCCTGAAGTGCCTTCATATTCTCACAAGCCATGGTAGCACAGATAAGAAAAAGCATAAAAATTTCTGTGAATTAAGTGTTAAAAAGCTGGTGGTTTTTTGGTTTTTTTTGTTTTTCTTTCTGCCACACGTTCCAAAAGAGTTGGGCCATCTGGGATGTTGGGTGCAGGCCTGAACGAACTGGTTTTAGTAGCAGCTTGTTGGATTTTGCACCCCTTTTTATGAGTACCTGAAGCCAACCAAGTGATTCCGCCAGCCCAAGCACCACAGCTGAATCTGGCACCACAGCGACCCAAGGCAGTACCTTGCTGTGACATGGAAGATGTCTCACTGGAGAATAAGCACAGTTAGTGGATCTTCTTCAATAGCCAGCCATCAAGCTAGCCAGCAGCCACATTCACAGGCTAGGACGTGTGTGCTGCACTGAAATCTAAAGGCCAAATTCACCCAAACCATGGGGGACTTAAAATGTCAGCTTGGGGATTGTGCCCTTCCTCTGCAAAAGCAGAGGAAGAAAAGTGCTAGGGAACACCTTGGCTGCCTTGTCACTTTACCAGCGCCATTAGTTGAGCACCATTGCTGATGTGCTCAGGGGGACAATGCACCAAAGGGGTCCAGAAAGGACTCCGAGATCTCTGCCTACAGCCTCCCGCTGGCTTCACAGGATGAGGTCTGAAAATAGCCGTAGCCTTCAAAAGATCACAGCAGAAAATAACGCACACAAGACTTTCCTCTTGTGCCTCCTGTGAACCTGAGGCCGTGGTGTGACACTGCTATTACCACAGCCAGCCTGAGCACACCTGGGAGAAGGACTGCCTTGTACCGAATGGCACCAGGTGTATGTCTGAACCTCTGCCTCCAGTTCAGTGCTCTGCCCTGCTTGCAGGAACAGCTGGAGAGACACAGAGGAACAGGGTAGCAGGTATCCCCAGGACGGGTCCTTATTTGGCCTCATATCCTGACCTGCCTCTCTAAAGTACCTGTCATTCAAATCCCATCATTGCAAGGTTAAGCTCCCTTTTGTTGCACCAAATGAGTAAATTTAGAAACAGTTAGTTAATCGGTACATTTGTCTTCTGCCCATTAAATTACAGTGCAGCAAAAAAGGTTTCCCGGGAATAAAACAATTATTGTGGAAAATGAAAAGAGCTGTTTGTTTAATTCCCTTTCGTAATGAATTGTTTGGACAATGCAACATTTGAACCAATGAGCAGGAAACAAAGGAATTCTGCCATTAAAGAGAAGTGGAAGTCCTCCCAGCGCTGCAGCCAACAGGGCGATGCTCCCCCTTCCAGCTCCACAGCTTAGAGCATCACTGCGCCTCAGGTCTCGGAGGGAAACGCAGACAAGAAGGACACTGAGGGCTTCTGCTTTGCTGAAGGAAATCTTTTACTGCTATGCCCCTTCGTGCTTTTCCTCTATATTTTTTGGCTTTTTGTAGACAGGGGTTTCTGTCACTTAAAGACCCTTTGGCTTTAGGAGTAGCTCAGATCCTTGCCCTGCCGCTAAAGCTGGCAGGATGCGAGGGAGCGACACAGGGTTTAGTCCCAGATGAGATTTGGGCAAGTCTGGAGCTGATCTAGTGTGGAGTGATGCCAAAGGTGTGGCATCCTGTTTTTTTTATATATATATATATGTATATATATATATATATATAAACCAACCCTCAGTATCTAATGCACAAATATTAGAAGTGTGATAAACTTCTGAGGCTTCCTCCACCTCAAACAGGCTGGTCTCACAAGGCTCCAGTATATGCCTTCTGGTACAAATCGTATTCCTACACTTGCTGCTGTAAAGACCTGCCCACATCAGAAGCAGAAACATGTACGTTTCCTTGTGTCTGACATCTCTGCCCCTAGAACAGAGAGAAGGTAACCGAGCTCCTCGAGGAAGTCTGGTTTCTGTGTGTCTGTAACACAAAGACTTAATGTTATCGCTGAACATACAGTGATTTTGAATGACCAGAGTGCTTCTGGGCTGAAAAAGACAAATGTGATCCTGCAGCATGGTGGGAAACAGGGTGCTCCTCACAGCTCTTGTACATAATTGATACCACTGTGTCTGGCCGCAGGAAGGGCTGGGCTAGGACAGCATGAGGAGCAGACCGCCCATGATTAATGGGGAGGCCTTCAGCCAAGAAGGAGCACTGAAACAGGCTACACATAACCACAGCAAGGTGGTCTCCTGAGCAGGAGCTTGGGACTCCAGGAAAAAGAAACAGCTGACAGGGGACCTGATTTATCCCTGTAAATATGCAAGAGAGGGGGAACTCTGGGGAGGGAAGAGAGCTGTTCAAGCCCCCAGAGTTATTTTGCAACAGAAAACTGTACTATAGATAAAGCTGGAGTGAATTTAGGGTGAAAACTGTAAGCAAGTTTCTAAGAGACCAAGTAGGGAGGTTTTGGAGGAGCTTTCAGGAGGGAGTTGGGGCATTAAATTGAAGTGATTTTATAATGGAGCAGAACATGTTTGCAAGCAAATTTACATGACATGCAATAAGAGGAGGCTGGAGCTGGCTGCTGAAGTGATCTCTTCGATCTTCTGTCTGTTCAAAGCAGGCTTCAGTTTCTTAATGTAAAGGCATTTACCTCAGTTAGCAAGGGAAGATGTGTCGCTGGCCACCAGCACAAGGGCCTCTCCCCATAGCCCAGACCTTCCCATGGTCTGCTCTGTGTTTGGACTGGAGGCTCTCAGTTCTTGGTCTAAGAAGATACCATCGAGCTACTGTGCAAGGCAACAAATCTCCACACCAAAGAAACTCTTTCTCTCTTTCTCTTTCTATAACCAAACTGTGCTCTCTTTCTGGAAGAGCCTCCCTTGAATGCTCTTAGGCTTTTTTTCTCTGGCTACAGAGATAAAGGTGTGTTATTCCCAATACAGAAGCAATCCAGAAAAGGCATCCACAGAAAGAGTAGAAGCATCATCGTTCATGACATATGAAGGCTGGGCCAGAGTCAACATGAGGGAAGACCCTTCCCAGCCCAGGAGACCATCATCCAGGCTAAGGTGGACCCTTGTAATGTGGGGGATCTTTGTTCACTTTCTCCATTGCTTCTCCTTGAACTTTGCTAAGTGATCACTCTTCCTCCCTGATCTTGCAGCTTTCAGCAGGCTATGTGCACAGTGAGGCCACCTGTCCCTCTCCAGCCTTTTTGCTGATTTCTAGCATGGGTATTCCACTGTGCTAAACCCCCTCTGGGTTTTGTGAATCTGAATCGGGACAAGCAATTCTCAAGTCAGCCATGATCACTGAAAGCAACCAGCTCCAAACTCTCTCTCACACACACGAACAAGTAAACCTCAAATTGGTAAACAGCTTATTGCTCATTTAATATTATCACTCAACAAAGCTCCCAGTTTGCTAATACACGTGGGTGATCTTGTTACAATTACTGTTGAATTGTGGAGGAGCATCCTCCAAAATAGTTCCAGGTAGATATCACTTGCCTGGCAGAAAGCTCTGAGTATCTCCCAAGTGAAATAAGTACTGTTTCCACCTAAATAGGATCCAACGAGCCATTCAGGAGAATAGAAAAAAAAAAAAAGAAAAAAAAAAAAGATTTTGCCCTGAGGAAAAGCATCCCAAAGTACTCAACAGCATCTCTAGCCTGCTGCTGGCAGTGCTTGTCTCTCAGATATTACAGGCTAAGATAGTTTTCTTAAAGTGTAAAGGAAAACACAGAATTAGGTGGAGGAAGGGGGGTCTTCGGGGTACAGATTGCATCATTGTTCCCCTGAGTCTTGGTCTTCAGTTTCACAATATCTTATCCTGTCACACTTGCAAAAAAGGTTGTTAAAGATAGATTGTGGTGGTCCCAGAGACTGCTCACTGGAGAGAGCCAGAGATGACAGGTCAGAGCTAAGTGATGGCTCATCCATCGTAGGTTCGCAGTAGTGCAGCTAGCTGTGTCAGTGCTGCCAACGGCCACTTCACAACCCACAAAAGCACAGAATTACAGCAAAATCACAGAAAATAAGTGAATGCCCACCTGAAAGGCTGCTGGGTTGCGATGGCATGTTTCTATGAGCCTGGGGGTAAGGCAGGGAGATGTAGTTCTCCATGTAGTCCACGCTAAGGCTTGCAGAGAGCAGAAAAACTGGCCTGACCCACAGAAAAACCTATGTCAAGTACAGGCTAGATACAGAGGCTCTGGATTAATCTGGTTGTACAGAAAGAGGTGAGGTTGGGCAGCACCGTGAGGTAGCCGGGTATTAGAGAGAGGAAGGAAAAGCTGCAAGCCCCAAATGGAGAGAGGGAAGGATGCTGAGCAACAGCCAAAACCAGGGGTGAACAGGCCCATTATTGTAAGCCTTAAACTCGAGAGAAAGAGTGGTTCATGGACAGAAAACCAATGTTTAGCTTCAAGATCGTGTCAAACTCTTGAGGATCAGGGAAGGAAAAAAAAAAATAAATCAGAGCTGGATCAGCTCTCTGGTCCCCATTGACTGAGTGTCTCTATTCAGGTTCATGGGAGAGAGGATAAGTCTGGAGCCTAAAACACAGCAAGGGTGAGGTAGGTTAGAGATAACCTACTATTCTTTATATCTATGTTAGTCCCATTTTCCAGTCCTGCACTGTGCAGAGCATAGTCTCCTCTAAGCACTGGAGAACTGCAAGGGGCTTCTGAATCACAGAAGCTTAAAGATAAAACATGTTTAGCATCAGGTTAAAAAGCTCACACCAGCTCCCGGCTCACGTTCAGCCATTAATCTGTTCTTGAGACATTTTGTACCTGAGAAACATGCAGAGTCAAGGTGGCTGCAGGAGGAATCCCAGTCAGATCAGTTCAGAGCTCATGTTTCCACTTGCACCCAGCTGCATTGTGGAGCAGGACCAACAAATCTGTCCCCGAGAAGGCTGAGAAAAATCAATGGTACCTGCTCCGTGGGACTGTGAGACCAGTGAGCTAATCCTGCTAGTAGGGAGGTGCAGATTAACATTGTCAGTCTACCCAGGAAACTTAGAGCAACATATCACAACCCACTGAAGCCAAATCGAGGCCATAACATTGCTGCCTAAAAGGAAGCACAACCTCATTCCACCCTGCTTCCAAGGACAGGTTCCCTTCTAGATATCTATCACTTCCCTGGCCCCACCAAAGTCTTTAGTTTTCCCGGGTTTATTTTCAGCCGTATCAAGAGAGCTGGCCAAGTGTGCTACCGCCCAAGTGCCAGCAGCACCAGAAAGGCAGCAAAAATTTCCCAGATGCCTGTGTGACCCATAGTAAACCTGTACCCAGCCACATCTCTGCTTTAATAGAGGCTAAAAAGTACCTCCTCACAGCTGCTCTGAAAATCAATTCAGCTATGGAGGTTCCACTCCTGGGGACCTTGGAGTTGCTCCTAGGCAGGTAGCCTAAAGCTTCCCAAGAGGATACACTGCTGCCTCATCCAAACCTTAAACCACCCTTGCTTTCTGCTCTTAAAGGGTGTACAGGGGATGCTCATGTGTGTCTGGTAACAAGGGACAGAACTGTGGAGATGAGCCCAATGGCTTTCCACAAGTGTCGTTAGGAACCAAGTCAAAGGAGAAGTCCTGGGACACCTTTTGGAGAGATGCAGTGCTGCAGCAGCTGCAGGTAGGCTGTGCTGCTCTGTGGTCCCTACTGTAGGCGGTAGAAAACCCAGGTTCTCCCCAGACTGTATTTTAGGAAGTAGGGCTTTTGGAAATGTCTTCTACTTTAGCCAGGATGCTTTTAGTTTTAATTCAATATTAATACTTAAAAAGAAAGGCTGTAATAGGACTGTTTCATATGCCAAGGCACTTTGGGATCCTCTCCCCCCTGCCCAGCGAGAATAGGGAGGCTTTTCTATGTGTGACAATCTCCATAACTGAGTATCAAAGTGCAAAAAGCCTGGGCACACCCAAAGCAATGCCTGTTCTTTCAAGGCACCCCCACAGGATGGATAATGGCATTTCCCTTCTATCCCCTCACTCCCTGTATCTGTCCCCAGATATTGCCCCTGTCATCTTTCACAGCTGTACCCTGTGATGTTTCTCCTGATAGAAAAGTGCAGGTGGACATGACATATTGTATGCAGCCATCTCTTGCCGTCTACTCCTGACAGTCTGGGATGAAAAAGGAGAAATCAGTGTATGGAGGGAGGTCATGTAAAGAGCAGACAGGGAGGAAAGGGAAGGTTATGGCAGGTTTGAGCAACTGCCTTTGCATATCTGAGCTTGTTTCATAGTTAGTGCAAGGAAAATACTGGTTTTGCTTCCGGAAAACAACGTGCAAGGGGCTGTACAAAGCTGGGTACAGTGAAAACCCCTGCCCTGAAGGGCTTGTGCCCCAGGACAATGAGCAGGTAGTCAGCCCTGAGGTCCCCCTGCCCGAAATCCCAAGGCCCGAAGCAGGTAGGCAAAGCATCCCCCAGGTCTGGGCAGGACCGGATCTGCTGGCAGTCTCGAGGCAGCGTGACTTTAGCACATTCAGCCCTAGCAGCATCTTATCCCTGCCTCATGGGGAAAACCAAATAAAAAGTCTCCCCGGGTTGCCGCCTCGCTGTTTCTACACCGCCGGTGCTGCTATCGACTGCGGCCGGCGTGCGGGCAGTGCCCGACAGGGCTCGGCGCGTGCTGCCAGCCTGTGTTTACTCCTCGCACCACGGCTCTCCGCATCTCTGTTTCCTCTGCAGTTTCACACCTCACTCCTTTTCATCGCATTACGCCGAGGTGACCGCTTCCCCTCTGCCTTCCCTTTTGCGCGCTCCAGCCCGAGCGCCAAGTGTTGCCTTCGCACGCCCTGGTTACCTGCAGGCTGTGCAAATAAAATCATTCCCGCGGTGACAAACGTGCCTGTATTTCTGGCTCACCTTGGGGAAACTCTCACTCAGCCTTTGTCCCTGTTTCCTTGCAATCTAATCAGGTAAGGGAGGAGGCAAGCAAGCTCCCCCCTGTAACGACGGGCAGATCTAATAGTTGCAGGCTTGGATTATTTTATTTTTTCCCCCTATTAGCAGTGAATTTAACCAGAAAACAAGCTAGTCAGGAGAGACCTGGGCGCCCTGTTCTCTGTCTGTAATATAGCCAGCCCTGAAACACGTGGCAAATACAGCAGAGCACGTTTCAAGACCTGCCCCCTGTGTGCTCACATTCATCCGCACTGTTACCAGGCAGACTTTCATCTCTGAGATCTCCAAAGAAATGAAATAAATTAAATTAAAAATTCAAAAACTGTTGCTCTCCTCCCAGCAGTAGGAGGGCAAATTTGCTGGAGATCCGGGACAGTGAAGCCCAGGACGCAGGTCCCACCCCGAGATCCCACTCAGCTTCCCCGGCTGCCGGCAGAGCCCAGGGATGGTGGCCAAGCACAAGGAGGAGAGGATCTGGAGGACGCAGAAGGAGCATTTCCACCCGCCAGGCCCTGGGACTGTCAGAAGTCCTCCAACTTCTCGGGATGGTTGCAAGTACCCTTGCCAGCAGGCACCACCAGTTTCCTTTCCCACTCGCTGCCCCTCAGAAAAAATCTCCGAGTGAATTTACTGACTGTGGAAATGCCTGAATACGAGAGACGAAGGCAGACACGGCTTGGGCAGGAGCCACGGATGCAGGCACCATGTCTCTGCCAAGGCACCTCCACCCTACTCTGCTGTCCCCAGAGCCAGGGTCCCCACTGAGCACCGGCACTTCACAGAGGCTTGCACAACAGCTGGAGGTACTCATTTTGGAAATTAAGTTAAAAAAAAAAATCGTCTCCCGCTGCCCATTCCTTTCAGCAAGGACACAAAAGTCAGACTGAGGATTTGTGCGTAAACGTATTGAATAAGAGAAGCCCCCTGACTAGGTGGATGTGCAGTGTTAGGGTAATTTCTTTTCCCTCAGAGGCTGAGTTTGCTTTCACATAATGCTGACAGGATGCTCTGAAGGACACCCAGTCAAACACCGCTGTAGGTGGACAGGGCTGCTGCAAGGGGCAGGACCTTCCTCCAGAGCAGACATGGGCTGCTGCAGTGCTCAAGGCCGGGACATGCTCCGCCTGCCAGAGCAGCGAAGGCACGCCAGCGAAAATCAATGTCCATGCAGATGGGTGTCCAGCCACATTTAATCATTTGCACTTCAACAGACTTGTTTATTCAAGATCTCAAAGCCCCCGACAAATGCAGATAAATGAAGTCTCCAGTTGGCCACGTGCGATGGATAAGATGGGTAAGAATCATTACCCTGGTCCACAGAGCAACGGTCTCAGCAAGGAGATTGCCCCAAACCCAACGGCACATCGTTGGCAGAGTCGCAGGATGGAGAGCCGGGGCTGGGAACCGCTCTGCCTATGTCAATCTCAGATGGCCGTGCTTCCCAGTGCCCTGCAGCCCATGAGGAGCGCCGGCAGCTGCTGCAGATATTTCCCATTCCCAGAGCATCGCCGTGAAGGGTGATGGCTAGGTAATGAGTTTCTTTAGTCTTGCCTGAATGCTTTCAGCTCTGCAGACACAACTTCTCAGTGTTCAGCACCAAAGAGCAGATGAGTAGCTGATTACACACTACTCTGCCCTGAACACGAATCTCAACAGTTAGTGGGACTTCTTCCAGGTAATATGCATCTGTGAATAGGGATCATTTCTGTGTTCATCTCTACCAACCCCAGTTCTGCAAAGGCAAGAAAAAAAAACCAGGAACTTTCAAAAACTTCCTAAAATCTTCCTGGCATATCAAAACCCAGCAGCACCACACTAAAAGATCTCAGCTCTTGGGACTTCCAGCCCTGGCCACTTTCCACCCATGGCAGCCAGGGAAAAGTGACGAGAACAGCATCCCTCTTTCCTCTTCCCTCTCTCGTGGCACAGCTGGTGACCGTCTTGCATCCCAGCTGCTTGCAGCATGAACGATAGTGATGGGTTAACTAGTCCTGCCAGAAGACAGCAGGTCATTGTTAGGGAAGAGGGCTGGCCAAGCATCCCGTTTCCCTGTTGCTCTTAGCTTGGTGCACCAGGAAGTGGAGTAGAGCAGCTAGGTGGATGTAAGGGAAAGCCCCATCCTAAAAGCTGGCTGCAGGTTAGAAAGACAATAAAATCTCTGCCACTGGAGAGAGCAGTGGAGCAGTGTCTCTGTGCAGCTCAAGTGGCTGAATCCCATGGTTGGTGCACACGAACTTTTTGTTCCCAACGCTGCCCAAGAGCAGGTCGAGCACCAGTTTTGTTGCTTGTGCCTTTGGCTTCATTACTAAGGCAAAAGAAGAGCCCAGCCAGGAACAGGCTCTTGACCCTTCTTGTGCAGAGACATGACTTCCTAAGGGAGCTGTGACTTGTTACAGAGGAGACGTGTTGTTTTAGAGGAAGGCAGCCTACCCCTTAGCTAAAGGAGGATGCTGGAAGACGCATCACAGCTCAGTCTGACTGGATGTAGTTCACCAAGTTAAATAACCTAATCCAGGTGTGGCAGGAGGAACCTCACGTGGCAGA
This sequence comes from Ibidorhyncha struthersii, assembly GCA_013398815.1. NCBI lineage: Eukaryota > Metazoa > Chordata > Aves > Charadriiformes > Charadriidae > Ibidorhyncha > Ibidorhyncha struthersii. Next base: position 517,598 of record VZSZ01007384.1, on the reverse strand, counting down.
AACAGGTTCTGTACCTGATACAGCAGATCCCATGGGGAGGGAGCAGGAGAAACGATTTGACAAAGCACAATAAAGACCAAAACCAGAGAGGGTAATAATTCATATTTCAATAGGGCATCTTTTGTGCTGAAGGATACAAATGATTTGGCCACTGTTTGAAATTCAGCCACCTCTGGAGGGGAGCATAGCCATGCAAAACATCTGACATTGCCTCAGTGTTGATGTATTTGTTAATATGCAAATTGCCAATCAGTATATCTTCAAAAGGTTATTGCAGAGTCAGATAATAAATCAGCCCTATGTGACACTTAATATCTTTATGCTGACAGTGCCAAAACCTCAGAGCCCTGGCACTGTTTATGTATACACCCATCTCTCTGTGTGTATTTCACTCTTACACACAGAATAAACCTGATACTGGTTTTGTGCAAAAGGAAGACTGAAAGAAAAAATAGAAAATGGCCTCTGTAGCCCACTTTACTGATGTTATGGCTATTCTTAGCTTTATTTCTACCTTTTCTTCTCTCTGTTTTGTACTCTGCCTGCAAAAGGGAAAGCTGGATTCCCCAGCTGGGTGGGAAAACACAACAAGGCTTTTCACCAGGAGGTATATGCAGGCAAAGACTGAAACACATGGATTCCTGCAGCTCCTTATACAGGAGGCCTTTGGCCAGGGCAGCATTGGAAAATCAGAATTAATGTTGTGCAGCTTCCCCCAGGGACAGTGCAGCCAGTGCTGCCAGCGCCTTCGGCTCTATCCTCATGAGCTGCTCTTGGCTGGAAGGTTGTCACGCAGGGCAAAGGGATTTGGGGATTAAGCTGCCTGTTCTCCTTTCCCATGGTTTATTTTTGCTGCACTTCAACTAAGTGGGCCTACAGGTTTATGAGCTCTGGACCATGCTCCCGTGGTGGGGGGGAGGATGGTTGAGAGTCAGCAAGAACGCGCTCGCCCGCCTCCTAATCCCAGCTTTTCCCCAGGGGACTTCACCTACTTTTCCAGCACCCAGCATGCCGTGAAGGTAGAAAGCAAGTGAAGGGGCAACGTGACCACTCTTGTCATGGCCAAGTGGTTTTAGACTCCCTACTTTTATCCCCTTCCTTAACCCCTCCCTTGCTCTGGCTGCTTCACGCTGCCACTGTCTCTCCCATCTAATTCTCAGCCCCCTGCGCGTGACGCTGAGCTGCCAGCCCTGCAGACACCTCCCACCCCAGCCCCGTGGGTCCTTCCCCAGATCCCGTTGGAGAGGTATTACCAGTGTTGGTTGGTTTGGCCCATTGGGGTTCCTGCACAGCATCTGTTGTCCCAGCACGAGTACGTCCTGCAGGCAGCTGCTCTGCTGCCGCTCCACCCGCCAGCTCAGCAGATACCTGCTGAAGAAACACTTCATATTTGTGGCTGGTTTTTAGCTCACTGCCAGTAAAGGCAGTTCAGCCTCACTCTGTAACTGCATCATTTCCAAAGGACCTCCAGTGCACGTTTGTGCCAGGCAGCATTTTGACTTTCCGCCAAACATTTAAGTGACCTTATGGCAGAATTGGAAGGCAGGGCTTTGGAGCTCCACCACCCATGGTCTCTGAGGACCTCTATTCTCCCCTCCACCGCCTTCTTCATATATTTTCGTTTAGCATCTTTGCTTGCAGGGTTGCCTGAGACGTTAAAAAAGAAATGCCTTCCCCACTAAGACACTGTGTAGTAATAAGGAACTTGTTCTTGCATAAATTGGGGTGTTAAAAGAACCATTTTAATTTCTGCTAATCGGCAGAAGAAAAATGAATTACTTCAGATGTCATGTCCTACTGCACGAGTCTCGTAACATTTGGAAAAGCCATAACAGAGTTACCCAGTAATTGAAGGGCTCTACATGAGTGAACTTTGTAATTGCATATTCTTCTCCTCGAGTCTGGGAGGCAGAAAGGAAAAGTGGATCAGGCCATGTCTTAATGAAACAGCTCAGTCCTGCAGCATTACCAAAGCTAAAAGTAAACAAACTCTGCTCATTATTCTATATCACAGCCCCCCGGCCGCCATGGCAGCCCTGTGTGTGATGTGCTGTCTCCCACTTCACTGCCCCTCTGCTGCTTCTGCTTTCAGCCCCACGCCAGGCTGCCCTCGGCCCCGGCAGCAGCTGTCACCCGGCTGCACCCGAGGCCAGCAGCCACCCCCGTCCCAGCGCTACCCCATGCTGCAGGAGACACAAACAGCTTTGGAGACACAAACGGCTTTGGAGGGTTTTCATCTTTGAGCTGCTGGTCCTGACTGGCCTGGGAGGAGGAGGAAAAGCATCTGCATAGCATCCCCATCCAGACCTGTTGGGGTGGTCCATCCTGCCAAACCCCCGTCTCTGCTCCCAGCTGGGAAACGCTGCCTTTGAGGGCTGGAAATGTTTCTGTCTGCACCTTACTATTGGCTTCCACTTATTGAACACGCACACAGCTCCCCCAGTTCCCCACCCTGCCGCCCTTGGTCCTGGCTGGGGGTCACTTGAAGGTCCTATGGTGAATGGGAACCCCCAAATCCTGTGGTACTGTCATTTTTCCTCTCCCCCGCATTGATGAGCGGCGTTTCCTCTCCCCTGGCATGAGGCAGCTCTTCAGCAGTTGTTTCACTTTTGGAAGGAGCGTCTCACTGCTGTAAGGCTGCCAACAGCACCTGGCCATTTTCTCTTTCATGAAGAAAGTGGGAAGATGAGGCAAATATTACAGAATAAAGATTTTCTCAGCTCTTATGTTGAAGGGTTTTTCAGCTTTCTCAGGAAAAAAAAAAAAGAAAAATGAAAATTAGTCTATTGCTCTGTTTGTTGCACTATCTTTAAAAGTGGGATCTATCATCTGGAGAGTCAAACCAGCATCCATTTTTGTGGATTTTCCATGGCTGCTCCTCAGCGGCTGACGGCATAATGTTTTCTGAAATGCCCATTAGCTGAGTATCTTTATGAACAGCTTCTCAGGGAAGTAGCTGCAAAGTTCAATTTGCTGAATTACGAGCACATCTCTGATAAGAATTGCATTATATGGTACTTGCATGCTGAAAGCATTAACTTTATACTTTGAACTTTTAAAATACACATTGATGGATCTGATGATGACTGAAGAGGTAGAAAGGTGAAGGTCCCCAGGGATTAGAGATAATAAGGAATAATTGCTATCTTTCATTTTTTCCATGAAAAAGAAGTGGTATATTTAGAAGAATTCTATTTAGCTGAGGCTTTTTCACTAGAAAAAGCCATTTGTAAAAAAAAAAAAATGGAAAACCTCTTTAATTGGTTGAAAATTTATTACAACAAACCATAACTTAAGGGCGCTTGATTTGTGCTGAAGAACTGTTTGACTTCATGGAGTCGCATCAGATTTACCCTGGCTTCCTAGGGAGCAAAACTGAGCTCACTCTTATATCTTACACAGAATAAATCTAAGCGTTATCTGAAATACTTTTATTTTGTAATTAAGAAGAACCAGAGTGAAACAACAGTGGATTTCTCTTTCAGAAGAGACTAGATTGTTCTAGCTTACAAAATGGATGCGGTCTACAGTAAATCTCCAGAAGTTTAATGCCTCGATACTTTGGGTGAAAGGCCAAGAGCTACAGACTGGGGCAGTTCTCTGGGATGCTGAGACAGCTCCGCTCTGTATTCAGGACAAGTCTGGAGGTGAACTCGCTCTAACACCCAAGTGCTCAGGGGTATTCAGGTATCTTGATTTCACATGCGCAGCACTGTGATTTCTATGCACTGAAGGCTCTTCACTTAATCGGTGCTATTATCACACCTGATGAGGCACAGCAGGTGATATCTGAGATGCTTGCTTTTTGATTCCTTGCAACTGAGCAACATTTAGTAAGAATTACTTAAATCAGCTAATGAAAAACATGTTCAATGACATTAGGATGAAGTGGGCTCCAGAACACCTAAGCAAAGTTATTTTTCTGGTGGAATTCTTTCTGTAGAGAGAAAAGCAAATAAATCCCAATGAGATCTATATATTGTAAGCTGTCTGCTCCTTGGGCTATTGAGAAGTAATTCCTGAAAATCCTTTGTTATTCTGTATTTTGACTTTGTTCTGGTGGAACAGGTTTTCACAAACCTTTTCTACTCGTATTTTGGTGGCATAGCTGAGACTGGCCAAAAGCTTGTGTGGTAGCTGCCGGAGCAAGCACACACAGCGGCTCTGCAAGCACATCCGTGCACAGCTGGGACAGCCTGGTCTCTGCCTCCCCATGCCAGGAAAATGGGGTGGTGGGGCCGTTTGCAGGTGTCATTTTGATAGTGGTGTGTGTAGGCAGTGGCATGGTCCTTTGCAGCATTGGTCCTCCAGTTGCTGTTTCTATTGAATAGGTTTTCATCCCCTAGGAAGGGCGTTTTCCAGCTTTAGGAAACTAAGTTGTGTGGAGTTTGGTTACCAAAAAGGGATGATGCTGAAAGGACAAGATAGCGGAGCTGTAAAGGAGCAAAGTACAAAGCTCGGTGCAGTGGGCAGAGCTGGGGACAATTCACCTCCAACCCTCTGTCACCTGGGAGCTGGGTGAGCTCCTCCTGCCCGTGAGGAGGGGACCACAGCACTTTGTGCCACAGAGGACCTGACTGGGTACAACGAGGAGACACCACCTAACTGCACAGACTCTGCAAACCGAGGGCTTCCATTTTGCTGAGAAACAAAGCCAGGGACACCACTGGCACAAACTGCTGGAGAAAACCACCTGCAGAAGGTCAGGGCGTGTGTTTTCTCCTCTCTGAAGTCAGTAGAGCCTTTTGCTGTATCACACAGCGCAGAACGGCCCAGTCCCCTGGGCACAGGGCAGGATCAGTCCCCGCTTCTTTCCCTGGGGTTCAGTGGTGGCAGCAACAGGTCCCTCACTGTGTTATTTGCTCCAAAGACAACTAATTGGTCACGACTCCTGTTCAGAAGAATATAGACCCAGAAAGGCCTGTCTGTTGGCAACACCCACACACACAGACAGAGCTCAGCGTCTTCTCTCTCAGTCAAAGGGACCCTTAGGGACTGTCCTCCCCTCTCACTGCCCCAGCAGTGGCTGTCCCACATGAGAACCAGCCCCCGGCATCCCCTTCCATGCTCTCCCCCTTTCATAGCTGAGTGGGACTTACATCTTAGGGCTCTCTGCCCATCACCTCTCCCTGGCCTGAAACCAAGGTGTTAAAATCCTCTGTAGCCCATTGCACAAAAAATAGCCTGTGAGTCTCTGTTTCTCACAAAAATGTATGCTTTCTGCTCCTTTAAAGCACTTTCCCTTGAAGGAAATTGATGTTAAACCATGAGACACCTGGTCTTACCTCTACCAGCTCCCTTTGGCCCGTACCAGTGGTGGCAGGGATGCGGCCAGAGCTGGTGGATTGTTCCTGCCTGTGGGCAAACACATGGGCAAGTTGCTGTCAGCTGAATATTGAAACAGCTCTAGCCAAAATCAAGCCCTTTTTTCTTATTTTTCAATGGAAAGGGGTAGGGCCACGTCCAAATATCTCACATTAAACTCCACAACGTTCCTGCTTTGCTTTTCTGTTTCCGAGGTGTTGCTCAGGCATGCCCCAGCTCCCTGACAGCTCACGTTCAGCTCTGTGGAGCTGTGTTCAATCACCTTCCCCAAAAATCAGCGAAGGAGTGAGGACAGAGCTGTGCAGCTGAGCCACCGCTCCAGACTGCTCCTTGGAGGTCACCGTGGCGAAGGCTCCTGTCGGAGGGAGGCAGAGCCACTGCTCTCTAAGGCGCTGGGCTTTCTGCACTGAGGACTTCTCAAGTCTCTTCCTCGTCCTTTCTTTTCTTCCTGAGTTTTTATTCCCCAACTTCGGTTGTCTCTCGCCTGCCCTCCTGCCCTGCAGAGCTCTTGAAGGTTTTAGCAATTAAAGGGTGGAAAAAAGCCATCCTTTTGCTGCTCCCTGGTGGGGCCACGAGCTGATCTGTGTGCACAGGAGACCCATCCCTGCTCCTGCCCGGCTGAGTCCGTTGCACCATTGCTTACCCTGTGGGAAGGGTGGAGTACGGAGATTGCTCTCCAGCTTCTTCAGTGTGGCCCCCATCCCTGTTAATAAGCCATGGTGATCACATGGTGGCACGTGGGTGGCCCTGTGGGGATCTTGCTTTTGAACATCCAGCTAAGAGGTGGCAGAGGAGGAGCAGGGCAGTTTGGTGAAGAAGGCGGCCAATGCCATGGTGCAGCTCAGGGGCCTTTTGGGGCTTTCCTGTGCTCTGCTGACCAGGGCACAGCTCTGGGATGGGGACCAGCCAGATGCCTCTCCCCCAAATCCCTGCACCATTGCGGGGCATGGAGGCAGCGGGGGCATGGGGGCAGGAGGGTTTTGGCTGCTGTCTGCCTCCAACACAGCTGAGTCTCTTGAGTCATCCACTTTAACCCAAAAAAAACATCTTTTGGGGTAAAACATGGGCAAGCTTCTCGGATGCCCTGGTGAGCAGGCCAGATGGGGTGATGGTCCCCTAACTCTGCAGCAACAAAAAGTCCCAGAAACCCTGTGGGTATTAATAAGGCTCAAAAAAAGGAAGTCTCCCTTCCTTCCCCCTTCTTTATCCCGCTCCCAGATTCTGAGCTGCCACCCCCAGCACTGTCTGTCCATCCATCCATCTGTCCCAGAGGCAGTCACATGCACAAAATGCTGGAGATGGAAAGCAGCAGAGATCACTTAAAATTCCCCATGGCCACAGTAAAGCTGAAGGCTGTGGGTAGCAGCTGCTCAGCCAGAAAGTCACATCGCTTGTGGTAGCGATGGGATGAGTTTTCCTGCAGGAGGCGGCTGTGGAGTAGGTCCTACCCTGCCCTCCCCGCAGCTGTGGCTGCAGCCTTTCATATTTTCATCAGAGAGGTACAGAAAAAGCCTGAGCAGTGTGGCAGCCTCGGCGCTCCTCGCAGGTGCCGCTGCAGCAGCCTCCGTGGGCGGAAAGGCAATTTGTGCTGTTTTCGGAGGACTGGGAGCTCTGCAGACGTGATGGCTTTTCAGACAGGACTTGCTCTGGAGCAATCATTGGGTCTCAGCTCAGGACTGTGTGAGATGTGTCCCTCTCCTGCCCAGCACCCACATTTCTAGACACCCCCAAAAGATGCCTGATGGTCCTGGAGGGATGGGCGGTGGTTTTGCTGGGTGCATTAAAGCTGAGCTGCTTTTCGGCTCACACCCAGCCTGTAGGCAGAGGGATGCCTGTGTTTTGTTGCTGGATTAGTCATTGCCCTGTTGGAGATAAATGCCCTGTTCACAGGGCTGCCAGAACAGCTAATATCCATCAAAAATTGCAGAAAACCACAAAAAAGCAGAGCTGTGCCCCCCCCATCTCAGAGCCCCCAAGGCTACCATGCCTGGCTGTACTGCTGTGGGGATGAGGAGTCCCAGAGAGAGACCCACACCTCTACTGTGCCAGAGCCCCTCGGAGATGTGGTCCTGCCCCAGGGAGCTGCCAGGCCAAGATCCCACACTGAACTTCAGCCAGGCAGCTGCAGGGTTAAAGCCATGGCTGAGCAACAGAAATAATTGTCCAGAGACGGATTTTTCTCTGGTCCTTTATGGAGCTGCATTTCTCTTGCTACTTGTTGCCTCCAGGGGCTGCCTGTCGTGGGGCAGCACTGTCTCTGCATGCTGAAGGGATGCCCGGTCTTGCAGGGGACCTGTGGGATGAGCCAGTCCTGGTCACAGTGGTGGCACCTGGGGGTGGGAAGGGACCTGCAAAGAGTCTGAGTGATTTCTTTTTGTAATCGCTCACATAGGTTTTCCTATAGGTTCCCCAGGTTTCAGGGAGCTGCCCAGTCAGGGGGTCCTCCCCCAAGGAAATTCTCTTGGCAAATTGCTGCTGACACAGAGGTTGAGGCCAGCACCCAGCTCTGCCAGGGCACCTGAGCAGATGTCACCCCACTGCCGAGCCTGGTGCATAACTGTCCTGTGCTGTCCCAACACCATGGGACATGTAAGCCCACTCACTCCTCACTGGGTCCACACTCTGCATCGATCTCCCCCAGTGCTACAGAATTTCATGCAGCATACATATATGTATATTCATAGGTGCTTATTACGTGTCCCTCGTTGCCTGTTGCTGGTTCAGCCTGTAGCACAGTGCTCGTGCACGGGAGGGTACTCACGGGAATCATTTGAGATGCGGATAGTAACCTGTGTGTTTGGTTTAAAAGGATGGAGAGGCAGTTCCTGTAAGCGTGTGTGAAGACAGAGTGATCATTAATACACGTTTATTGAAGTTTACCAGCTCTGTAACGGTGGGTTTCTCTTTGCCATTGGACTTAATTCCTCTGTAATTATGTTCCTAATATAGAAATCACTTGGCATTTATTTGCCATAATAAAACTTCCCATTACATTTAAATTCAATGTGAAGATTTAAGTGTATTTAGGAGACTCAGCTGAAGACCTGAAATTAAATATTCCAGGTTTCCTTTGCCAAACAAGACAAACTCAGATAAATACTAGCAGTCAGATCTGTGCGTGCAGCTACTCCCGTGAGCAGTGGCAGCTGCATGTGCATACCCAGAGTAAGATAGTGGCCCTCACGATGTGGGTGACTCTTTCAGCTTCTTCTCACTGCCCTTCTCTGGCCTGGGGCACTGGTCCTGTGGGTGATGCTAATAACTGATGCTATTTTGTACACCTGAGCAGGAAAAACACACAGCTGTGCAAAAACTGCAGGTGTTAAGATCACCATCAGCCATCCTGGTTTGCTGTACAGCTTGCCCTGCTTTTCAAAATGTTTGCTTTAATAGTCGTGGTAGCAGGATGTTGCTAATGTGGCTCTTTCCAGCTGAGCTGGTGCTCAGGAAAAGCCCAGGCAGCAGAGCTCAGCACAGCTGGAGCTGGGAGACCCCAGAAGTCTATGTCCTGACTGAAAGACTATCGTCCCCAGCCCTGCCACGTTCAGAGGAGATTGGGTGGGCAAATTTGCTATAGTTAATTTATAGTTAAAAGGACAGGCCTGGGAAACACATCCCATGACCACCTGCTGGTAGGTGTGCAGCTGCAGCTTTGGTAGCAATATGCGGATGGGCTCCCAGCACTGACAAATGACAGAAAAAACGGCCCGGCCAAACAATGACACCAGCACGCAACAGGGGTGATGCTGCTCCTGACGTCATTATTTTCTCCCTAGATATACTGAGCATCAGAAGCCTGTGCTGGCAATAATTTTTTTCTCCATCCTTTCTCAGAACTCCTCCCAGTAGGCTTAAAATAGCAGGGCCCGGATAATCATTAACCACTTTGACGTATTGCAATGGGCACAGACTGGGAATTCATAAGGAGAGGACGGAGCTGGAACAGACCCGCATGCCCGGTTCGTCTCCAGCAGTTTTATCCTCCTCAGGGTAAAGCCAGTTCAGCCTGGCCTTGTCACTGCTGCTCCTAGAGACAAGCTCCCATCACATCCAGAAATAGGGGAGAATATTATACATAACTGCTTAATATATCACTCTTCCCAGAAGTAGGGAAGAGTAATAATATGTAGGGAAGAGTATTTGATCCGTATGTTGAGAGGGTTATGGCTGAAGCCAGAGTCACCCTTCCTTTTTCGTTACATCTGGTTTTCTACCTTTGACATGAACCCTAATTTAGATTTGGATAACAACAACGAACAAAAAAAGGCAGGTGCCCTGAGTCCTAAGCCCACTTGGTTGTTTCAGGGGAACAAGATGGTACTGAGCAAGCTGAGGATGAAGCTTGCAGCCGGGGAACATTTCTCCACTAGTTGCTGATAAAGGAGAAATGCTGCTTAGGCTGTTTCAAGGGATGGGTTGTAAATCTACAAAAGAAAATTGCAAAAATAAGTGTTGGGATGTAGACCCTTCAAAGGGTCTTTGGAGGGCAGTCCCCAAATGGAATTGGTAGGAAAGCTGTTGTTTGAAGGACTGGAGAGAATATGTTGTGCAGACTTGACTTCTACAAACCTACAGAAACAGGAGTGGGGATTTAATTTCCATCCCTAATTGCTGTGATCTACACCTCATTTTGGGCTTGCTTTTATGTGCATGTAGCTTTTAGCAGAGGTCTCTGTGCAGCAAATCCTTCATGTGTGTCACAGCCCGTAGACTGTTCCTGAGCTCGCTGTGCAGCCAGCAATGAGACTCCTTCTCCTTTGCTGTACAAAGGATTTATTCCTTTAATATGCCCCTGGTGTTTATTTTTCTGCTGGTACAGGAGTGCGTGTGTGCGTGTGGCAGTGTTTTACAAATGCCTGCTGTGGACAGAATTGGGCTTCACAGTATGCAAAAATAGCTGTGCGCCACACACAAGGATATAATATTTCACACGACTGGAGAAAATGTGATAAATCAAGGTTTTTGCTGGATTTGCAAAAATCAGGAAACTGGGGGATTCATCTCCACAGTTGAGTCCTGGATTCTTGCAGGAGCTGGCAGGACTTTCTGGGTTGGAGTGTCCCAATTAGGGAAGGGGTCCTGGGTCCCCACGGCAGGGTAGGACATCTATGAACATCTCTTGGCTCTGAAAAGAAAAGCTCAGATTTTGTAGACCCATTTATTACAGAGTCCGAGAAGCCAAGGTGAGTCCAGGCTGCAGCTACAGCTTTTCTCCTCTGCCTTTGCCTGGAGGTTGTTGCTCTTAGTTTCTGCTCCGTTCTGCCCCGTTCCTGATCCTTCATCACCAGTGCCTCCAGCTGCTCGTTAGACAAAACCCAGGTCCCTCACTTGGCCTTTTGAGCCCTGCAGGAGACGTTGGTGTGTGGTCAGGTGGAAAGACAGGGAGGTTGTCGAGCTGGGAGGTTTCTGTTACCTGTTTGGTGCTGGGATCACACTTGTGTGGCGAAGAGTGAAGCTGTTGAGAAAACAGAGCACCAGGGACTGAGATGAGGAGGGTAGACCAGAGGCTCAGAGCAGCAGTCCTTGTAGCTATTGGTGTGGAAGAAGTTTGGCGAGCGGGGGAGCGGAGGAGCTGTGCTGAGCCCTGATCCCTCCTCTTTTCCATCCTGGCTGGCAGTACCTGCTCATGCGGGTTCCTTATCACACTTGTGCTTTTCCACCCCAGTCCCAGCAAGGGGCACAAACGTGCACGGCCGAACCTGAGCCCCTCAAACCGCACCTCACACAGGGAGTTTGGATGCTCTTTCCCACACGCACCTTCCTCCCATCTAATCTTCTCTGCTTCCCTTCTCATGGCTTGTCCTTTTGCACCTTTCCAGGTGAAAGACGTTCACGGATCCTACAACCCTCCTTGCCCCCCCTCTCCCTTTGCATCCCCTCCAGTGTGCAATGAGAACCAGTGACAGGTAGAGCTGAGCCGGGTTTTGTAATGTAAACAGTTATTTACAGTTTTGCTAAAATTTCATGGAAGATGACATTTTTAGGTCACCTAGCTGAAGCAAATGAAATGATTAACATGTTTGCATTAGGTTTCATAAAAAAAATATCACTCTTGCCCCACGTGGCGCTCAGTTCCTCAGGTTCTGAGACCTGACGTGGTACCCTGAAAGCTAAGGCAGTTTCCCACCAGGGTTAGTAAGAGAAGGATCTGGTTTCCTAACCCAAGGCAGCTGGGATGGATGTCTTTTGCTGTGTCCAGCAGCCTCAGACACCAGGCTGTGTCATCCTGGTGCTCCATCAGTAGTAAGGATGGGGCTGATCTAGGGGTATAAGGGGAAATACCCTCTCCCCAACACTGAAAGTATGATGCCAGCCTTTCCCATGCCGTAGATATTCTCATTCTGCCTTTAAAAGCTTTTAAATCTTGGAGTGCACCTAAATACACAATTGGGACCTGTATTGTGGCTTTTAAACACTAAAAGGTGGGGAGTAAAATGTAATGGCTCTGTTCTTCCCTAAATAAGTGGTGGTAAATGACTGTAAAGTGAGCTCCTGAGCTTGTGTGTGCAGAGGGGAATTTAGTCCCATGGTGAACAAGACTGGATCAAAATAATATTGAGGTTTCCTGGATACCCCTGTTTAAAGCTACACCAGAAACAAAGGAACAAGCCAGGAGGATCCACGTTTCAGCCACCACTCATAAATGTCTGTGTGTCATAAGCCAGGACACAATTTGTTCTCCGCTGTGCTTGCTTCTAGGGTGAAAATAGCCAGTGCTACAGGCGATCCATCAGTATGACTCACTTTCGGGACAGACTGTCTGGGGGAAGTGGACGGGGGGGTGAAATTTGAGGACATTTTCCCTGCTGGGCTATGGGTACACAAAGACCTGGACCCAAAGCACACACCTGCCACCCATGGTCACGTTCGTCCCTCTTGGTCCGGGAGCACTGGGAAGGAGACACCTGCGTCTAGCGCTGCAGACACCCACTGCCTGGCAAGTCCTGCGAGGTACCGCATGGCGCTGGGCTCAGTCCAGCTCCCGGAGAGGAGTGGCACCTCCACGGCTGGCACTAGCCAGCCTGCCCAGAAAGTCGAAGGGCCGCCGAGTCTGTGCTCCCTCTCCTGCCCCGCGGGGCTCAAGGAAGCCGCCCCGGGCTGAGCGGGACACCAGCCTGCAGCAGAGGCTGTCTTGCAGCTACCCGCATCGCCAGCCTCTCTTTCTAAAATAGATAACAGAGAGACAGAAACCTGAGCAGTGAAATCTGGTTGCCAACAGAGCTGTGTCCCCTGACTGTGGACTAGTGTGGGTCCTCTGGTGTCTAGTAAGAGTTGTGCTCATCTAGTTTTTCCTTCAGCAGTGACATTAGGCACCTCTATCTACCCAGCTGTGTCTTTCCACAAAAAAATGCAGGACCCAAGTATTTGAAACCGTTACAACCCTCTCAAGCTCTGTTCACATCAGCCAATAATTATTAGAGGGAAAACAGATGTAGGCAGCATGATTACCCAAGCCAAACCAGGTGCTGCTGCCGTGCCGTGCCATGCCTGTGGGAGGAGGGGAGCCTTGCTGATGCTGTCTCTCTTTTTCAGGGGGAGTTGCTGAGCCCGTGTCGATGCGATGGATCGGTGAAGTGCACGCACCAGCCATGTCTGATCAAATGGATTAGTGAGAGAGGCTGCTGGAGCTGTGAGCTGTGTTACTACAAGTATCACGTCATTGCCATAAGCACAAAGAACCCTCTGCAGGTAAAGGTACTAGAGACATTTCAAAGTCTATTTATTCTCATTTCTATTTTTGTTTCTGGCAGCAAGTGGATTTTACCTGTGTGGGGGTTTTTTTTGCCTGCACACAGTGATCTGTATATCTGAGACACTCAGAAAGGGTTGTTGGGGTCTGGTTCAAAGAGGCTCCGTGTTCTGCTCGGTGGTACCGGAGGTATCCCTCAGGACTCCGCTCTTTCTGTCCTTTGACAATTCCCACACTCACTGTTGCCCGCTGTTGAAAATGCCAGTGTGACCACGATAGTGCTGTAACACCTCACAGTCCTTCAAATGTGTTCATCCACTGGAGACCACAGGTATGCCACTGTCCCCAGGGACAGACGCGGACGGAGCAGTTATGGGATTTGCTCAACAGAGCACACAGTCTGTGACAGAGCAGTATCTTGAGACTCCGCATGTCTATACTTGTGCCATTAACCCCAGTCCTCTCCTGCTCAGCCTTCTCTGCATTGGCATGAGGGATATAGGAGGTGGATGGAGGGATCTTACAACTCTCCTCTCTGATCCTGCCACCCTTTTCACTTTACTGCTCTCCCATGATCAAATACATCCTGGCACGGCACACGGGATGTTGGCTGTGGTGATCTGGTCTCTCCAACCCTGATTCTCAGTGGACATTTTGCAGGTGTACACACAACAGGTAAAGCACATCTTGATGTAAGCGACTGTGAAAGGCATCAGAGGACCCACCTTCTTTCTCTTCCAAGTTCAAAAGCAGTGTGCTTTAATAAGCCCCACTGCAGGCTGGTGATTTCAAATCAAGATTCAGAATGGGGAAAACTGTGTGACTGTTAAAAAATGGGATAAATTGTCCTTAATGGTTATTGAGGGGCAACACCTGAAGATGGACTAATTGCTGCATGCCTTTGCTGAGCACCGTGAGTGCCTTGGATGTAAGGAAGCATGTTACATCCAGGCGCTGCTGCTTAATTAGCATCATCTGGATTGGAGAGACATTGCAGCAGCGTGCTGTGGTTTAGAGACCAGGGCAATGTCTGTGAGGATGTTGGTCTGTCCAGCACCTGATGGAAGGCTTTGGCTCTCTGCTGGTCACTCTGCTCTCTAACAGAAGGCAGAGACTTTGCCAGTGGTGGTGCCTAGTTGTATGGGGGCAGGTGGAATGCGAAGTCCTGCTCTCTCCTCCAAACTGCAGTCTCTGTGTGTCTTCTTCCAGGCCTGAGGTCACTAACCACAGTGAGGAAACAGGGACAGCCCTGTAGGACTCCAGACTTAAACAAAGTAGTGAAAATAGTGGGGCACCATGGGAAAATTCTGCTGGGGGGAAGAAAAAATCCTGCCTGCTCTCTGCAAGTCCCTACAGCTTCTGATTCAATTTTCCATGTGTTGTGGGCTGGAGAGATCAGTAGTTTCATCCCAAGGTTTCATCCCAGACCCAGGGTGTTTTAATTTCTTGGCTGTAGTAACTCAGAGCAGATTGAAGCACAGGAGGGGAGATGTGGACAAAGCAGTGTTTGTTTATTTCTGGAAAGCTGGTCCATGAGTGCCCTAATGCTTCCTGTGCCTGAGATCGGGGGTGCGATGCTGAGCAGCACTGGAGGTTTGTGGGTGCAGATTTACAAGCGTGCATGTAGCCAGCACTGCCTTCAGTGAATGACCTCCAAATGCTCTACACCTTCAGGTGGCTCAGTGCAATGGGTCAGTGGCTTTCCTCCTGCTCCTCACTCAGCTAAAATTTATTGGAGCTGTTCACAAGCAAGCTCCCCTCCCACACGTACATTCAAAAGCCTGCACAAAGGACTGCTCTTTTGGGGCTCCCCTGTTAGAAAGCGACCTGATCTGCTGGCCTTTGCCACGAACACAAAAAATGAGTGTCAGGAGCAACTGATCAGCTCCAGGAGTGAGGGTCCCAGAGGACCGTGCAGACCCCGGGCTCGGAGGCTCCACATCACTGGCTTAGACTTCACAGCACTTCTCGCAGAAGTACAGGGAGATTTGGACAGTGGGAAGAAGCAACTGGAGTGAAAAGCCACTTGGTCTGGAATAAATGCAGCATGTGTGAAGTTACAGATCCATGCCCGGGCACCCTGTCTTGTGCCAGCACAAAGGCACTTCTGGGAAGCAGGTGCCACACTAGCATTAGCCTGTGAAATCCCATGGGAAGTGGCTGATGTACCAGGCCTGGACTTCCCACAAGGAATAAGGGCTCAGCCCTGCTGTAACNCGTAACAACGTGGCAAAGCATGTGCAGGTGGGAAGAACATCCTTTCTGCTCAGTCTTCACCCCACACGTGGATAGCAGCAGCCATGCAGCATGTCTCTAAGTAAAGCAATAGTCCCTGGCCTTTCCTCTCAGGGTCTGCTGCCACTTCTGCCCAGCTTTATTCTAAGAAGAAAACTCTGAATTTCTCAAGCAGAGGTTTTGGAGGGCAAATGCTGTAGGAAATCATGGTTGTCTGTTTATACCAGACCAACCGTAATACAGGCAAGGACCACACAAACCTCACCTCCTTGTCAAATGAAACCTGTTTGGGTCATGCTCTGAGCCTGGCTAGATTTTAACCAGCAATGTGCCCTACCTATCCCCTGTGTCCTCTCGTGTAACAGACCACTGGAGAGCCAAACCCAGGCAGCTGGCAGACCCTGGGCTCCCTGAACCAACTGGTCCAAGCAGAGCAGCACACCCACATGTTCCCCAGGATCTGCATGTTTCTTTGCCCATTTTGACATCTGCTGCACATTTTTTGGAGTGCCTAGGAGCACAGCATGGGCCAGATGTGCGTGGAGACTCATGGCGTGGGCAGAGAAGTTACAGCCAGGGGAACATGGTTCATGTATGATTAACACAGACTCCTTCCAGCCTCCAGTCTGTTATGAAGTCTTTTACCAGAGAGAGTCTGATATTTTGGCAGAATGAATCTCTATAAATTAACACCCCCCAATCCCTGGATTGCAGGCATTTAAGAGAAAAGGTGTTAAACAGCAACACTACAAAGCTGCTGAGACTGGGGGATTAAAGTTGTTGGACAACATGGCAAGTGTCCTGCCAAGCAGCAGTCACACAGCAAATGAGCAAAAATATCCCACCAGCTGTGAGCAACCAGAAGATTCAGAGCTTTTGTCCGTCCGTCCATCCGTCCGTCCATCCATCCATCCATCCATCCGTCCATCCTCCCTCTTGCTCACCAGTCTGCCAGTCACCGAGAGAGGAGTCATGGGCACGGAGGCTTTAAATGCTCCTCTTCATTGCGATATTTGTGCAAAGCCCATGACTTTAAAAATGCCCTGAAGACTCAGGGTTTTGATAGCACTGCAGGCACTCTGGTGCTGATGCACGGTGGAGTAGGTACCTGCCTTGATGGGACTCTGCAGCGGGTCTCAACTATACAGCTCCTTTGTAGCCGCTTCTGAGCCTTGTTCACTCTGATGCTTTGATTTTAGCAAATGCAAGATCCATTTGAATCAGCCTTCCCAGACCTACAACTGTCTGCAGTCTCAGGGAGTTCAACTCTGCTGTACAGTTGTTATCTCTGACTCTCTGTGTCTTGTGGGTGGTTTCAGCTCCAAAGATCCTCAGTTATCCAGTGCTGGGGTTGGGATCTGGTCCTAGTTTTCCTCTGGCTCTATTTTGACTGTGGTGATGCTCTGTTAAGAGCTGATGAGTGTTCGTTTGTGTGGCCTCTTCATCAGGATGCAAGAAGTGGCTGAGGTCCGAGGGCGTTTGAACTTCAGCTTGAGCTCTTGAGCGAAAAACCTTGAGACAAGTTCACTGGGGTCTCCTGCTTGTCCCAACTTGCTGTTGTTGTGTGTTGAGTATGAGCCTTGGCTGGTCCCTGCTAAGCTCCAGCTCCAGCTGCAGCCTGCAAGCAACACGTGCAGTCACAGCAACAGAGACTTCATGGCCTGTGCCTTATAATGGGGGCTTTCCAGGATAGCCTGAGTCTTACCAGATGCTCCGGCACACAGAGCAGAGGGGGTTTCATCACCACACGTTTCCATTACATGAACCCAGTGGACCCTCTTTCCTCCCTGCTGCCTTTCCAGTATCTGAATAAGCCACAGCATCTGTAGACACGCAGTAGGGAAGCTACCACAGCGGTAGCATAACTTTGGTGAATTTATAAAAAGAAAAGCCATCCTCCAAAAGATAATTGAGGAGGATGGCCAGGGCCTTAGGACAGCAGAGAGGGGAGAGCCAAACCTAAGCAGTGCTGGGAATGGTCCACTCCACCCATCTAGGAAAAACCTCTGCTTGCTTGTGATCCTGGGTCTGAAAATTAAATTGCTGACTAGCACAGCTCAGGATGTTAATGATACATACTAAGGGGACGTGTCAGATACAGCAATAAAAATAAACTGATCTGCCTGAGGCAGGCATGGGGGAGCTCTCAGAGAAGTGTAGGAAGGCTTTTCCAGCGAGCAAGTCTTCTTAGCAAGCTGCTGCAATAAGACACAGATATCTTCTGCAGGCAAATATCTGCCTTGGATCTGCTCATGCTGGTGCTTGGGAACATTTGGAGACTGATGGTGCCAAAGAAAGGGAAATACGGATCAGGCCTTAAATACTATAGTAATGAGTTTATTAATCTGTATTACATTAGCAGTGTGGGGGTTTCGCTCACAAGCCTCTGAGCGGAAGCACTGAAGCAAACAGGGAAACAAGTTTGTCCCAAGTACAACACGTAGGTTATGAAACAGTGCAAGAGAACAAGTGTGAGAAGACTGTCAGGCAGTGATCCCAGCTTGGCCTCTGGCTAAGGTCATCACAAATGTCAGACCTGGGCTCCTAAGAATCTCTTGCTGAGACATCTGGGTCGCAGAGCTTTGCGATTTGGGGAAAATGAGGAAACCTGGGGCAGATGAGTCCAAGGAGCATGGTGTTTTGCACATGCACATTTGCGTGATATGCCAAAGCACTCAGCCAGGGGAGGTGGTAACAGAGGACAGACAGACAGCTCCTGAGTGAAGGAGGACATTTCTTCAGAATGATATGGAGGGCTGGAGCCCTTTTTCCAGCCTGGGTGGCAAGCCATCTGTCATGGTTTCAGCTGGGATAGAGTTAACTTTCTTACTAGCAGCTGGTATAGTGCTATATTTTGGATTTGGAATGAAAATAGTGTTGGTAAAACACTGATGGTTTTGGTTGCTGCTAAGCAGTCAAGGCCTTTTCTGCTCCTCACACAGCCCCACCAGTGAGTAGGCTGGGGGTGCACAAGAAGTTGGGAGGGGACACAGCTGGGACAGCTGACCCCAACTGACCAAAGTGATATTCCATGCCATATGTCATGCTCAGTATATAAAGCTGGGGGAAGAAGAAGGAAGAGGGGGGGACATTCAGAGTGACAGCATTTGTCTTCCCAAGTAACTGTTACGTGTGATGGAGCCCTGTTTTCCTGGGGATGGCTGAACACCTGCCTGCCAATGGGAAGCGGTGAATGAATTCCTTGTTTTGCTTTACTTGTGCACGTGGCTTTTGCTTTACCTGTTAAACTGCCTTTATCTCAATGCACGAGTTTTCTCACTTTTACTTTTCTGATTCTCTTCCCCATCCCAACCTGGGGAAGGGAACGAGTGGCTGCGTGGTCCTAGTTGTCAGCTGGGGCTAAATCATGACACCATTGTAGAGAGATACTTGGGCATGCTCTGAAGCTATTGTAAGCCCGGTGCTCACGAAGGTGCTCCTGTTATCCTGCAGGAGCCTTTAAAGCTTTCTGGTACCACCAAGTCCTTAGTTCTGCCCTGTTTAGTGCTGGCAGAGCATCTGTAGAGCTTTCTACCTGCCTAAAGGTCACATTCCTGATTGACAACTTGTGTGAGCTGCTGGTTGTTAAAGGTGCACTTCAATACAGCTCGGTGGCTACCTGGGACTCAGCAGTCATTATCAGCTGAGGAAAGAAGGGTTTGGTTTTAGGACTCTCCTCACAAGGTGGGATTGCTTGACACTGTGACCTTGCTAGAGCTTGAACATTTGAGCTGGAGATTTGGAGGGAGTGGGCTGTGTCTGCAGCCAGGCATCCAGACAAAGAGCTGTGGGGATTTGAGACATGCTGGTAAAGGGTCTCTGCAGCGTTGCTGAGACCTTTCTTTGCAGCTCTAGTGGTGACTCAAGGACAATAGAGTCACCCACCAAATCCCTGGTCTGCTGGCCATAACGGTGGTGGAGAGGGGTTAGGAAAACAGGTGATTTTCTAAGGGCTGTTAACGAAACCTGAGAGGCACAATGCTGTGTTTGAGGCAGGCTTCTGAGGCCACCAGTGCAGGGACACATCAGGCCCAGCTCCTGCAGCTGAAATTCATCAGCACATTCCACCTCTGAACAGCTCTTGGCCCCTTCTGTCTGTGCTGTCACTGGGTTACATGCTTTATCTTCTGTCTCACCCCTTTTCTTCTTTCTGTGCAAACCTCATACCCTAAGATGTGTAGCAAAATGGAATTAAAAGATTGAAAATAATGACTCCAGTTTATTGGTGGCTCAAGCTAGATGTGGGATGCTAAATTGCAGTTCTCAGGGTTGCCAGAGAGGAAATACAACATTTATTACTTACTTCTTTTTTTTTTTTTTCTGGAAAATATTAAATTCTTCTGCAAGCTGGTTATTTTCCCCAGTGTTCGGCTCTGACCCATTTACCTCCTTGCCAGAGGGTAATCACACCCCAGTGCCACCTCCTGAACAGACTCAGGACTGCTGCTGCGTGTGTCTCTGTCACTTAGTGCCAGATGCCGGGGGAGAGTCTCCTACCCCCTGGCACGACTGATAGACTCCAGCCTCTTCATTATCGCCGCAGCAAGCTTCCCGGCAGCTGCTGCCAGCTGAGCAGCGTCAGGCAGCATGCCTGCCTGTGCTTCAGCTTTTCTCTCCCAACCGAAGGGAGCGGGGTTTGAAGACTGCACTGAGGTGTAACTTCCCTGTGCTCTGAGCCCCATCCCCTTTAACAGTATATGCATACCGCACCTAAGCCTCCTTGTCTCTGCAAAGCAGTGGTGCTGCTTGTACGTGGCTGCTGGTTGTAGAAAACAGCTCCTTCTTTTTCTGTCTTTAATTGCTACCTTGGAAGGACCTGTTGCCACCACAGGCCTTGCTGTGTGCCAGACAGATGGTGAGGAGCCAGTCCATTACCTCCTTGAGAGAGAGAAATGATGCAGAATGATTTGGCTGGCACAGGCGCACGCGGGTCAGCGTGCGGGACCTGCAGTCAAACCTTCACACGCAGCACCAGGCTGTGCACCGGGCTCCCCGCACTCCCGTCCCTTCCGTATTTGCCAGAGTCAGTGGAAGGGGACATGAGGTCTGGGGAAAGCTTCAGGGGTGAAAGTGCAACCCCACACACTTAACCCAACTCCCCCCCGCCACACGCCTCTAATCCTGGAGCTCTGAGCTGATGGCATTGGTTGCAGATTTGTCCTGCACCTGCCTATGTTGCTGTTGAGGACAAAGCTGAAGAGCTGAGGGGAGGGCAGCGTAGCTGCTGATCCCACCCTCAGAACCCAAATTTGGGGGTGACAGGTGCTGGGATGTCTATTACCCCCTCTTAGCTCTGAGGTGGCCTTTGCTCTGTCTTATGAGGGAAGAGGAGTGGCACAGCGCTGCATCTCCTGTGGACTCCAGCACCCCTTGACCCTCCCGTTGTGACTGGCCCCACCAAGCTCCCAGCCCTCAGAGGAGGGCGGTTCGCTACCTCAACTTCTTCATGGCACAAAGGGGCCACTGGTGGAGCTGGATTTGGTGGAGGCGTGGAGCAGGTCGGGCTATGGCAGAGTGGGAAGGGGCTGTTGAAGAAATCACTGAGTGTCCCCAGTGCTCGGTGTTTGCCTTTGCCTGGGCCAGCTGCTGGAGCGGATGGCAGGAGGGGGACTGGGGTTAGCTGAGCACAGTCCTGCCTCAGCGGGGAACGGATTCACTTCTGTTCAGCAGCTTTATGGCCATCTACTCTGTGGCCAACTATGAAATAAGCTGGTACCGCCCACCCCACTGATGCTGCACATCCCTGACATATGATTTGAGGACCGTCTGCCCTTGCAGGACATAAGCCGAGGAGCAAGGCTGGCAGAAGCAGACACTTTAGCTCACCTCTGAGCCAAGCCAGACAGTCTCCTTCCAGTTGCAACCCACAGACCTCAGCCTCAGGCTGAAGCTCTTGTCTGTTCTTCTCCAAAGGCAGCCCTTTGCAGAGGAGTGTGTTTGGTTCAGGGGTTTCATCATTGGACTGGTAGCAATGCCATGCATGCCTGTACCAGCACAAGTCACCTGTTGCTCTCCTTGCCCTTCAACCAGGGTTCAAAGTCCTCCCTGCCTCCTAAAAAACACTGGTAACTCCTGGCTGGCCTGGGCATTAAAGAGGGACCCAAGCAACTGAACTTCATTCTTGCCCTGCAAAAGGATGGGACCAGGCTTGATGAGCGGCCCTGTTGTCCCATGATATGTTTGTCAAATGGGCAGGGTGCTGAGGGCTCGCCAGAGATGCCACCTCACAGGGACACTGAATTTGGGCTGAATCCAGGCTAAACATTTTCAATTCCTCTGAGTCCCCTATACCTGCAGGAGGCTGAAGTCCGCCTTTATTTATCCTTCTGCCAGTCCCACTGAGATTTCAAGGGCATGTATCTCACAGCTAAAGGTGGCCTATATACTTCGATGCCAGGAGAGATTGTCTCTCCCCGGCCTCTTTATGTGTTTGATTTCTGATTTGCAGGAGGGGCTATAGACCACGTCCCCACATCTTGTTAAAAAAAGCAATTTCTGCTCTTGGTTTTTACAGGGAAGTTCTCTCAGCGGTGTAAATCTGAGTGGGGAGGTTTTATGCTGGATGACAGAGAGGAATCCAGGCTTAGGATATTTATACTGTAGCTTATACAAAGCTATTTGACGTAGTGAATAGATTTAGGGGAGTTATTTCTATTTTTTTCTTCTTCTGAGGAAGAAGCATTGGCGTTTACCTTGGAACACAGCCTGAACATGTCATCACCTGAAGGCAGGGTGTCCTGACCGCAGCAACTTGTGTTGTTTGTAACAAGTTTTGTGGGATGTGCGTTGCCGCTGCGAGATCCTACCTAGTGCAGTGATCCTGTCAGATCTCACAAAGTGGCACAGAGCCAGCTCATGGGAGGCCTCCAAAGGAAAGCTTGGCTCTCTGAGACACTTTTTCTCATGGTAATAGGATGCCCTGCCCAAGGCTGCTGCCTGGCCTCTATCTGAGGCAGCAACTGAATGTCCTGGTTTGTGATGGCCATCACAGACCTGTTGTCATGGGGATGTTATTTTTGGTGTCTTGCCCCTGGTCCATCCTGCCCCCCCTCGGGTCTCTGTGCTTTCCTGGTGAGATGCAGGATTCCTCCCCAGTGCCTCTTCAGCAGTGCTGTCAGGAAAAATGGGGCTACGCACTGTTCAACAGTTGACATGCTCCACCCCAGATGTGGACCAGGTAAAAGCGTCTATGCTCATAGGCGCTCTTTGAGATCTCCAAAACCACCACAATGATGTAAAACAGTGATGTGTCCCAACTAACTAATCTCTTCTCTTTTTCCTTTCTCCCTCCCCCTTGTCCCATCTCCTCTCCCTGTTGCCTCCACTTGCAGTGGCAAGCCATCTCTCTGACAGTCATTGAGAAGGTCCAGATAGCAGCGGCCATCCTGGGTTCCCTCTTCCTCATCGCCAGTATCTCGTGGCTCATCTGGTCGACCTTCAGTCCTTCAGCCAAATGGCAGCGCCAGGACCTGCTCTTCCAGATCTGCTATGGAATGTACGGCTTCATGGACATTGTCTGTATAGGTGGGTGATCGTATCTCATGGCACGGCCGAGGTCACCTGCCCGCTCACCCGCAGAGAGGAGAGGGAAATGGCATGGAGAGCCGGCCGGTACAGCTTGGCTTGGATTGAGCCTCCCTGGCTTTCCCCACTCTTTGCTTTCACGGCACCTTTTTTACAGTCCTCGGTTCACCTGGGCAGCCCCTTTGGCTGGGCTGGCAGAGCGACCTGCAGCAACCCCAAAGAGAAACAAATCTCTCTTCAGGGCGAGAAGAGGGTGGGGAAGTCTGGGGGAGGCTGGGGAGTGTAAGGCTTTTGAGAAACTCCTTCCTTTCTGGAACAGCTAATTTAGGCACTGCCCCATGGCTGGGTATGGCAGGGTCTCACCACATGCAACTCCTTGGCTCTCCAGTCCAGTCTTTCTGCTGGGCAGGGGTGGCTGCCCCTTCTTTGGCCCACCCTGGAACTGCAACTCCCAACCAGCTCAGGTCATGGCCCAGCCTGGAGTCCTTGTCAGGTTGCTGGTACGGAGCAGCTCTGAGGATGAAGCTGTCCCACACAGAGAAAGCCCAGACAGCAAAGCAGATGCTGGCAGCCTGGCCCCAGCAATGTCCCTGAAAGCTTGAGCTATAGCCCCAGTGCAGGTCTGCAGGATGGGGGAAACGTAGCTGATGGTATCTATGGGCAGAGGCACTCACCAGCCACTAAAAGAGCTGTGGTCACCAAAACAGTCCAGTGAACACCAGCCACCTCCGAACGTGCTCCTGAGCAGTGTCCACCCCGGCACAGGCCACCAGATACCGTCAGTTCAAGTGACCCTGCCAGGAAGCAAAGAGGGTCCCAGGGAGCTCTTCGTGTCTGGGTCACCATTGGTATAAAGGCAGAAGGAGCTTCCCAGAAACTCGGCAGGACAAGGCAGTTCTCTTGACTTGGTGGATTTGTGTTTGTGTGGGTAGAGCCACTCCAGAGGGAAGGAGCACAGTCCTCAGGAACAGCAGGACAGACATTATCACAGAGCAGCAGTTGGTGAAATTTGGGTAAAACAAATGCAGCATCAGGGACCCTCGTATCGGGGTTCAAATGGCTCTTGGCTTCTGCACTCTTCTAGCACAGGACTTGGGCCTGCCGAAACCCAGGCCAGTTCTTCCCACTATTGCCACCACTGTGCTGACAACAATATGTGAGCTTGGTCTGTAGAGATCATCCTGCTCCTTCATGAGATGCTGGTGGAGCTACCACGTCTCTCTAGGAACAAAGAGTATCAAAGGGGGTGAAAGAGAGACAGGCAGCACCTACATGTTGGTGCAGTAGCTACTGGTGACATCCTTTGGCTGGTGAAATTGGGAGTGGAAAAAAAAATTATCTTTACGTGTGTATGGTGTGCGTTTGTGTTGCCTTGTTGGCAGAGGACAGAAGTGGAGAGCCCTGGCCTGGGCAGACATCAGCAATATGATTAACTGACTTTGATAAAACTTCAGGAGCTGAGGGGAACCGATTAGCTCATCTGTCAATAGGAGCTAAATCCTCCCACATGGAGGAGAACAAATCACGCCAGCCATGAACTGAAGGGCAGCTGGGCAGACGGATTCAGATTTGAGGTTCTTTGTTTCTTTCTTATTAATTTTTTTAAGGATCTGGCCTCTATTTCTCTTTTCCACCTTCTCTGAGGGGGAAAAAAGCCTCTTTGCATCTCCACTGATGTCACCATTAAGCTTAATGCCCTAAGCTAGGAGCTTTGATTTTTTCAGGCCAAAGAGCAAGCAGCCACCCTGTTCCCAGGAATGTTTCAGAGTCGTGGCCTGGGCCAGCCCCTTGTCTCACAGTCCTCCCTGCACAGCTGGCAGTTCTGGTGGGCCAGGCATGCTGGCTTTCCTGCAAACTCAAAAGCAAGTGGGAAGCATTACAGATGCAGTGAGTTAACATGTTTGTATACGGCTTCTCTTGCCCAGCACCTCAGAGACTACCCAGAGATGTCTCCACTTGTGCTGTGTGCATGTCTGCCCGTGCTGCCAGGCAGCCCACCAGTGCTCGACCAGGAGAGATGATATTCTGGACCATGTGAGCCTTTGTATACATTTCCCTAGAAAAGCTCATACGTGCATGCAGCCAGCCCTCTGCCCCTGCCACGCTCCAGTGTAAAACTTGCTTGTATTGTGCATCAATACCCTTTGCAACCCCAGCTGCTGCTGCTGCTCCCACGTCTGCAGCGGAGGGGAAGGGAGCTCTGAGCAGTGTGAGCTGAGCTCTGGTGTTCACTCTCCTCCCCACCTCCTCCTCCTCCTCCTCTTCTTTCTCTGCCCAGATTGAACCAAGTGACAAATGAGGTCTTCACGGGGAGCTGTGACTCCCTGGCTGTCGATGCGGTCAGGTCAGTCTCTCCACCGAGTGACTTCTCTCCAGCCCTGCTGACTTCTGGGCAATGCACTAATGCTAGCCAAAAGGCTGGTCTGTCCCACAGAGAGGTCAGACCAGGTCAGATCGGGTCAGCAGAAGGGGCTGATCAAAGGGAACTCTGTGATTTGGTTTAATTCCTCATTCAGTATAGCTTTGCTTGACTGTGATGGATGCAGCAATGCCAGCTCACTAGAAGACTCGCAGTGAGTTCCTCACTGTGGAACAGCTATTCTCCCTCTCTTTATCCTTCTCCCAAACCTTGCAGCCTTGCACAGTGTCTTTGATCACAGACGGACAAAGCCAGCTCTGGAGATTCAGAGTTCTGCTCCTGACTGCCAGCATAGCCTGAAGCCTCTTGTTACTCCTCCCTGGGCTTTAGTTCCACTTCTGCGAGTTCAGGATAAAACCTCTCCTGGATAATTGCAGTGACAACGGTTCTTGAAATACCAGGGCGCTGCCTGTGCATTTCGGTGTCTCCTCCTCCACAGTCCAGCCCTTTTCCCCTTTTGCTTCCCAGCCTGTGGGTGGGTAGGAAAGATTTAGATACTAAGAAATGCTCAGCAGCAGGGAAAGAGCAGGACATTAAGTGCACTCCGTTCTACCACACTTGTTTTTTTCAGCTAATGTAACACATGCATTGTCCGTGCATTGTTTGGTAACAGGCTGGGCAGCCTTAGCTTGCAAAATGTAGGTCCTACAGTAATGGTATGAATTCCAGTTGTTCCTTCCCCCAGGCTGACCCTGAGTTTTGCTTTCACTGGCAGAGAAGCAGAGGTTTGAAAGACAAGGTTTTTACTAAAAAGCAGATGTGCTGAAGCAGAGCTCCTCTGTAGTTCCTGCCAGTTCCCACTTCAGTTGTCCTTGGATGTCCCATGTCCATTAAGTAGCCAGTGACGTTTGTCCAGGAGGCCGGTTTACACACCCTGTCACAGGACGTGCTCAGCAGGACACTTCCTCTGGCGTTGTAAAGTCTCAAAACTGGAGAAGACACCAAATCTGCAGAGATACTGAGTGTTGTCAGACAGGGAATATGCACTAGTCAGCAACTGCCCGGCTGTTTTGTGTGACCTCCTCTCTACCAAGTCATTAAGGAGTTTAGGTAGTAAGTTGCCAAGACACAGATATCTGTGGCAATTTGCATGGGCAGTCCCATGGCAGTACCAGTCTTTCACACGTGGAGTCAAAGGTGAGGGCACGAGTGCTCACTTGCACATATAGCTCCCTAAGCACAGATCATTTGGTTATTGTTATCTTCGCATGACCTGTAGTTGATCTGAAACAGTCAGACCATCTCCAAGCTGAGCTCTCAAAATACAGCTGTTAACTCAGAGACTATTGATCCATGCATCAAAATCCAGGGGTCTTGGGTTGACCCTCAGCCTCTCAAATCCAGTAATACACTAGTTTTCTTTGGACTTGGCTAGATCTTAGCATGCTACCCCTTCGCCCACCATGGAAACAAAACCACAACCAAAGTGAGATGAATCTGCTCCTCATGACCAGCAGGACGGATGGTATGGCCCCAGGTACCAGAAGCTACGTCTGTCTGGGCAAGATGTGCAAGATGGTCTTTCAGCGTTGTTGTCCCCTTGCTCTCAGACATCCAACAGGAGGGCAGAAAGCACTGGAAAGGATTGCTTTGGATTTGTGGGAGTCTCCAGTACTGGAATTTTTTTTAAGAACCTATTAGAAAACATATGTCAAGAGCAGGTTGCAGAGAGATGATCCCAGTCTGTGAAGGAAGAACAAACTAAATGCTTCTTGATATCCAGTCAGCCCCAACGTCTTTGATTCTGATCTCTCTTTCTTTCATGTGTGCTATCTGTGGTCATGTCTGTAGGACAGATATGAGAGTTGGATTAAACTAGAAACTGGTAAAGGTGCCAGCATAAGTATTGCTCTGCTATGAAGCCATCTACAACACAGACATTTGAGATCAGCAACCAGAAAGTGAATGAAAAGTGAGATAGCAACTGTTCATTTGATTAACTGCTCTCTCCATGGGTCCATGAGAGGTAAATCCAGAAAGCTGGCATAGAGAGGGATTAGCAGAAATGCGGTTATCAAAATGCAGAGATAAATGGAGTGAACCTTCACAGGCCTGAGTTACTGAGTAGGGAGAGCAGCAGCTTAGAGCCAGGCTGTAAATCCTGAGAGATACCTGCCCGTTAATTAAATGACAGTCCTTGGAGGGGGAAGGAGGGGTTTGCCTCTCTCTCTCTGTCAAGGTGCAATTAAGGAAAGTCAGTGCTTTTAGATTAAGGTGTCATTTGGGGTCAGGAGGACGGGAAACCATCTCCTGTTAAACAAGGAAGAACCCTGCCAGCTAATGAGAGCATGTCACAGTCTAGGCTCAGGCATCACCAGACCGGCTCCAAGGGGGAAGCGCCTCTCAGGAAGGCCATTAGCAGGCTGTGTGCGCAGGGCTGGCACTGTCGCGGCTTGTGTGCGCAGTCCTGCTTGCACTCGCACAGGGGTGTCCCTATGATTGGCGTGAGGAGGGCTTATCCCCAACAATGCCGAAGCAATCCGGTCTGCCTCTCCTTGGATTACTGTCTGGCGGAGGCTGTTGCTTTGTCCATGCCCACCCGGTTCTTGCTCCCTGACTCACCCTGCCTTGGTGCTGAACCACGCACTTTCGCAGGCACTAAATCCTCGTGCTCTTTGAAGCTTTTCCCTGGCTTTCCTTGGCAGCCAGTCCCTGAGGGTATTTGCCTTCATAACAATAACTGCACTGCAGCTCAACAGCACAAGAGACAGGCGAAGCAGGACCATTCATCCTGCCAACGATTTCTGTTGGCACACCATGGCAATCCATTACAGATCAGGAAGCGTGTGCCCGCTGGTTTTTAATCCCAGCTGCCAGCAAGAATAATCAAAAGCATCCAGTACGTCTGACGGCATCTCAGCACAATCGTAGGTAATAACATAAGAAATCAATAGCCAATTAAAACCGATCCGCAGCATTTGATCTTTCATAGTGCAATGGGAACAGTAATTAATGGAGCTTCTTTGAGACAGTCACAATTCAAACTTCCTGCCAAGGCTAATGTGGTTTCATTTTAAATGAGCTTTGCTTCCTAGAGGAAATACCAGGCTGAGGTAGCCTCAGGGTCTTTTCTAGCCAGGTCACTCAGGCCCTCAGCATTCAAAGGATTTAGGAGTCAAAGTCCCAATAAAATAAAGAGAAACTGAGAAATTAAGTGTCTTCAGGGTCTTCGTCTGTGTAAATCCGATTCTCAAAAGGAAAGCAGATGTTTTCATTCAGGTCTGCATAGTTCCCCAAGGTACAAAGCAGGAAGAATTGCTACAGCAGTAGGGAATCGGTTCTGGGGAAGCACCAAGCCCGTGCGTTGGCTTGATGACACCCTAAAGGCTGGGAACTTCAGCAGATATCTTCAGAGGAGAAACCTGAGACCAACCCAGACAGCAAACATGCATGGCTTCGACGTACCTGGAAGAGACCCATGAGAGTATACAGATGTCTAACATGCCCTTCAGCTTAATGCACTGCTTGCCACGCTTTTCATGCACTTCTTGCCCAGTTTGCCTGCAAACTGGAGCTACCAAGAGCTAACTGGAGTGATCAGATCCAGGCCCTATCATCAGAGCTGGCAGTCGGGATAAAGTCAGACAGCCGTTTTGCTTTATTTGTGTTGTGAATCCTGGTTCGCGTACCTTCAGCCACAATGTGTGTGCTTGAAAAATCACTGAGAAAATCACTGGTTTGTCAAGTGTAAAAGGGGGTGCGGAGACAGGAACGGTCCCCATGGGGTGCCGTCGTGGGGCTCTCGATCCAGCTGGGCAGGGACTGTCCCTCGAGAGCAGCCATTGAGGGCCCTGTACCTGGGCCAGCAGCACAGGAAGCGACGCTGCACAGCTCATCTGCTGACTGAACTCTTGGCCGCTCTCCAGGAACGGCGGACGCTCGGCAAAGCCGAGACGTGCCACCCCTCCATTCCTGAAAGATGGGACCTATTTTTATCTAATGCTGCATTGATTATTCAATAAGAGAGCGGAGTGGGCCAGCCAGCGTGCGTGCATGAGTGCTGCTTTCACCAGCGGGCATTTCTGCAGAGGCTCAATGCGCCTACTGAACTCCAGTGCAGCTCTGGCAGCTCTCCGCAGAAAGAGCATGTCGCTGCTGAGCAAAGAGCCACGGGGTTTAGACCTGGCTCTGAACCCCCTCCCTTTCTGCAGGGAAGGATCTTGGCTTCCAGCACAGTCAGAGCAGCACCTGGCCTTTCACGTGTGTCCTTTCAGCTGCACAGTCCTTCACCACATCCATCTCCATGCAGTTTCCCACTGTTGCAACAGGCTCTAGAGATGTATTTTTTCGTGAATAACCATATGGTGCTCTCTGCTCCAGTGGATCAATGTGTTTAGCATTTAATGAGGGCTACATAATTAACATTTTCTGAGGGGGAAAAGAAATCCTTTTGCCTTGTGAACTACATCTTGTGCTTTCGAGGGTGATACGTTATAATCAGAATGATGCTTCACTGTCACTAAACCCCGTGCTGGAATCAAGTGCCTGGTGTCCCTGGGTTAAGTTTCCATCCGTGGGCAGAGGCAGAAGCACTCACCTGCCTGTCACAGCTTCTACACTATGGCAGGAGATTCCCTCGTAGGCAGCTGGTACGATCTCCCGCACCAGCTGCATAAATTGTGCTGTCTAGTAAAGGATGGAAAAAGCCCTCAGCTCTGTGCCAGGCTGTGTTTTTCCAACTGCCTTCTGTCCCATCGCTCCTCCTACTACAGCCTCCATTCCCACAGACACATTACTCCTGGAGGTGGGAGGCTGTAGTCCATGGCGTGCCATTGTGGCTGTAGCAAGGGAAGTCAACTCCGTAGTCAAAGATGAGGCCGCCGGGGGCTCATCCTTCATGCATAGTGGATGAGGCTGCTTTTGGTGTGTCCCCAGCTCTGTAGGGAGCCAGAGGCAGAGGTAAGAAGAGATTAACATGAAGCCACATTAATCCAGCTTTGGGATCGCTTCTTAAAGTAGTGACTGATCGGTTCTTCTCCTGGAGGGATGGCTACCTACCAACAGAGCCGTCTTTCAGACCCAGATACAACTTGCTCACAGTCTGTAAGCAAGAAAGCTGCAAACAGTCCCACAGCCTAAGTTGCTAAACTTATTCTGCCTGGAGTTACTCCCTGAAACAGGACTTTTCTTCCTGAACCAAGAGCCACTGATGGCAGCCACAGCCTGAGTGTCTCTGCCCCATGGCAGAGCTGGAGCCACAGTACGCCTAGGGCCACACAGTGTTTGGCAGAAGTTGTTCAATAAGATTAAATAACACCAGTGGTCCTGTGCCCAGTAGTCCAGCCATCACGTTACCTTCTCAGAAGAGGTCCAGCCAGCAAACAAACCCACAGCAATAACGTTCAGGCAGGGCCAGTGTGGAGCGGGCAGTCATCACTACCTGCTGAATGTAGAGAAGCCTGAAGAGCTGAAGGCTCGGGCATTTACTATACCAGGTGGGACAATTCACTCTGCTCAGCCATGGCCACATCATGGACCTCTCTGTGTCCTACAAGGTGATTCTCCAGACCCTTGCTGCAGACTTAGCCACTCTCAGTTCCTTTCACTGCTTTCATTCTTGCCAGCTCAGCATTGAAAGATCCCATAGGTGCGTATGAACTCTTACCTGCCCCTTTCAGCCTGAGTCAGCATTCACTCAGCTGGGTATCACAGCCCCTAAAGGCCTTCAACTCTGGTGGAAGAAACTTGTATACCCAGAGCAGGAAGGCAAAAATTTTGCCCTGCCCGAGATCCTAGCTAGTATCGGATCAGAAATGATAAACCCTTGTCCTCGTGTGTCTTACCACTTTCCTTACCACCTCTGTGTGAGAGGTGAAGGCGGTGGGGTGAGACCTGTGGGGACACTGTAGAAGAGCAGAGAGGAGAAGCTGCAGTACCCAATGTGAAAGGCTCCTGGAAATCTCACAGATATCCTGGGGTCTGCAATGAAAGATTTTGTCACAGCCATGGAGGACAAAGCAGCCAAAGACTGGCTGCACCATGGTATGTCCCAGGGACACCTTTATCCTGACAAAAGGCTGGCCAAAGAGCACCATGAGCATCTTCTGCCTCATGTCCTTGGGCTGCCTTCCTACATGGCAGAGGGGAAAGACGCGCACAGCTCGCTCCAACAAGGGGGTAGAAGCAATCGCAATGCACACGTCAACCTGCAACTTCAGAGACACTCCCATGTCTGTTAATTTAGCCTATGCACCCTGCATTACCCTCTGTTAAGGTTGATCTATACCCATCTTTATGTGTCTCCTAACTGGTCCCTGTTCCTCTTAATGGAAGAGCACTTGGGTGGCTGGAGCAGTCTGGAGGGATTGAGCTCAGACAGGACCTGCATCCCTTCGAGAATGAAAAACTGTGCAACTGTTCTCTTTTTTTTTCTTACAGAATTTCATTTGCTAATAAAAGCAGAGAGGGAGGCAGTAGTTCTTCCTTCAATAAGCAAATGTCATGTTTTGATCATTATTGAACAAAGCATTTTGATTTAGCATTTAGAGATGACTGCTCATGCTGAGTATTTTAAAGTCAGTGTCAGAATCGGAATACAACATTTAAAAAAAATTCAAGTCCAAATGAAACGTTCTCACCTGCCTGAAAATATGTATGTATTCTTCCATTCTGGGAGACAATGTGACTTTTTCAAGTCTCACTCCAAGCAAGTGTGAAGCCACATTTCCAAACCCTACACAAAACAGTGCTGTTGTCCAGCTTTGCCTTTAAAAAAAAGTCACAGGAATGGCTGAGGATCCAGCATGACTGCACAGGCAGGACTTTGGTCAAAGTCCATTAGCTATAGGATAGAAAGGTTCGGGAACCCAGATCTGGAGGATGGACTGCCATGGTGAAATGGAAGCTACGTGCTTTTTCTCTCCTCACTATGAGTATCCACCTCCGTGGACTTCTGTCAGGGAATATTTGGAAACCTGAAGATAGAAAAGACCCATAAAATCACCCAGAGACGAGGGTGTGCATTTGGCCAGTGCTCTGTTCAATCTAGTTTGAAATGATTATTTACTCCCTTCTTTTAAAGACCTGAGAGTATCTGTCATGCACACAATGGGTGTCTTTCACCTCTTGTGCAAAAAGTCTTTTCAAGATGTGGAGTGTTGCCATCATCTCTATTTTAAATTTGGGGGAAGAAGGCACCAAGAGGGTCACTATAATCCTAGCTACAATGCAAGGAGGGGAAACTTTAAGAGAGCAAGGGGTATATGAGTAATGTCTCCAAGCCCTATCCCTCCTATACTGGCATGGTTATGGGCAGACTCACAAGCGGGGAATGCTGCTGGAGACGCCTGATTCAGAAGCAAGGCTGTTCTGCTGGTGGAGCTCCTGTCTTTATTTATTTATTTGCTTTCTCCAAGAAGAGTCGTTTATTGCTGCCTGCATAGCTAGAAACTGCCCTTTAATCCTCTGCTTTATCGTGTGCAGTGAATTAAATACCACAGGAGTACAAGAGCCCCTTAAGGGGACAACATCCATTTTGCTGTAGCTGTCCACAGCCAGCTGAGTTTACAGGAGCGCTTTTGTTTATGGTTTATCTATTGCCTGAGCAAGGATTTCTCTGGGTTTTATTTTACCTGTCTTTGCTGTTATTTCTTGGTTTGGTTTGGGGGTTTTTTTGTCCCCAGTTTTGAGGCAGGGTGTAAAAGTGCTAGTCTGGGCAGGGCAGGAGAAAGTTGTGGTGGTTGGTAGCTCCTATGCTCACAGCTGAAACTACTGTGGCATTTCTAAAGTTATAATGTTGTTGTGTGTGGTTCCCCAGGGTCAGCCCAGCTCCTCTGTCACAGATGGCATCCTGCGGAAAACCAATACTGGTTTCCCATTACAAACAAACCATGTGGGAGTGGTGAATGAAAAGGAATTTCCTGTCCTTTGGACACCTCCTGTCAGCTCCTTAAGTTTTCCAGTCTTTCCTCATTTGGGACCTTACCATCTCAGCCCTACAGGGCCTAGCCAGTGTGCTGTAGAGGAACATGAGGGATGGCTGCCCTGGGATAAAGGCAGCACCTCGCAGAGAAACTGGCATCTACCTGGCAGCCATAGAAGCTGCCCCAGTGCTCCTACAACATAACTGCTGCCAGCTCCCACCAGCTCTGCAAGCTCTGTGAGAGGCAGTCCTACCTGTCCTCTCAATTCATCGCACTAGATAAAGCATTCCTCCTTCCCCAGCTACAAACGCCATATTTGTGGGATGGAATGCCCCTGCTTCCAAGGGGAGCCCATAGCATCCTGTGCACACAGAAATCACTGTGTTACATGAACTCATGATGTGTTGCAGTGTCACGACCTGGAAATTGTCTCTTACGGTATAGCTCAGCAGCATCCTGCAAAATCACAGTGCTGCGTGGAGGAGAAACGCTCCCGGCTGTCACACCAAGCTCTCCCATCGGTAGTAAAAGAGCTGCCTCCTTTCCCTGCTCCCCCACTCTCAGCCCCAGTGTGGCAGGCAGCGAGGTCTGCCATGATCGCTCGGCTGGTGGAACAGCAACTGTGAGGACCCTCTGAGATGCTGGTGTGCTGGATCCATCCCCTGCACGGCAGGGCTCTTGCTGAGTCTGGGGGTGGGTGTTAATGGCTGCAGAGAACTTGGGGCATAGCGTAACCACCCGCCCAGATGGGACCTGCTGCTCCCATTACTCTGCCAGATGGAGCGGAGGAGGCAGGGAGGGAGAAGGGCTCCTGTTGCCTTTGTGGGGGGTCCTGGCCCACCTGGGGCTGAGGAAGCTTTGAGGCAGAGCTGTCCTTGAACCCCAGCTTGCACAAGAGGAGACAAGCTGTAATAAGCACAAGGTTTGCCTGTTAGTCAGCAGTTGAAGGCTTGGGGGCCAGCCTTTTTGTGCTGTTAATGACCCAAAATAGAATAGTCCATACCTCCACAAAATACCTCCTCAAGACAGCTGGTAGCAGCTTTTCTGCGTACACTGGTGGGGACTCTGCCCAGGCCATGGAAGTCTCATCCTTTGAGGGGCTCAATTTCAGTTTTGCTGGAGTGGTGGCCCCTGTGGCCTGAGGAGAGCCAAGCATGGCATACACATCACTGTGAAAGCTGCCAGCCCATGGAGCCCCATTATAGCAAATACGCTTAAAGGGTGATGGGCAGAAGACAGAGTGTTTTGTCTTTCCCAGACCCATGGGCTCCATGACAGCACATGTCATCTAGTGGTCAACAGCACTCAACGGGGTTCAGCCATGCAGCCACCCCAGTTCTGCTGAGCCAAAACACAGCCCAGATTCGTACATATTTAATCAGTTCTTTGGATATTAAAAAATGTGCATGGAGAATGATTGATAAGAAAATGCCTGATTATAATCAGCTAATTATTTTTTCCATATGCTAAGCATTCACTCGAGCTCTAATCATTATGAATACATTTTCAATTTATACTATATGACATTCAATGCTGAACATTTCCAAGCTTGCACACCCTCCTTGTACAGTTTCAGCATTATTCAGAGCAGACCTTTGGTAGATGTCTTGCAGATTAGAGACATCCTGCTCAGTGGTCCAGTGTCTTGCAACTACCAGAAATGTTTAAAAGACAGCACCAGAGGTCCCAGGTCATCCATTACCTGGACTTCCCCTGTATGCAAGATAGACTGTCCACAAAGTTCTTGAAACACTTTGGGGACAAAATTTATATTTTGGAAAGCAGGGGTAACAGTTATGAAGGAGTTTATACTTCCTATTTGATTATTTCATCTGAAAGCAAAGAATCCCTGAAAATCTGAATGTAGCAGTAGTTTGTATGAAAAGTGACTGTGTGATGAAAGCATTCCTGAGCTGAAGAAAAGTATGATGTGAGGATAATGGACTCCAGAAGAGCAGCAGCAACAGCCCCAGGGGACCAGAGCAGGGAGTGTCTCTTGGGAAGGGAATCTGAAGGATAAAAGAGCCTCGAACAGCTCGTGGCTGCCAAAAGGGATGAGATACTAAAGGCACAACAGCAAACTGTGTCTGTGCAGGGGAAAGCTCAGAAGCGTGGGAAGAGAGCATTGAGACTGCATCAGGATCTCTTTGAGGACCCAAAATCAGAAGCTGCAATCACACAAGAGGCAGAAAGAAACGCCTGCAAATAATGGCAAGTCTGTAGGAATCACACAGGCATGGGGAGCTGTCAGAGCTGAGCCCCAGGATGACCATTCAGAGATACAAAAGGCAACAAGAAAGAGGTTCATAAGCATGTGTAAAGTAGGAATAAGAACAAGGCAAGTCTAAGAGCTCAAATAATATTTGATGCAAAAAGGGCCAAACAGTTAAATGCTGCCTTTGTTTCAGTCTTCAAAATTTAACTAAAATAGTTTTAATGAGGAAAAGGAGCCCAGGGCATAATCGGAAAAGAACAGACTCAAAAATATTCAAACGAGTTAGCTCTGTCCTTGTCAGCATGTCCTAATGAACTTCAGAGGAAGCTGCAGAACAGAACCTGACCCATGAGCGTTTTAGAATCAGGAACTCCGGGAGGATGCAGGAGGTACCAGGCAGCTGGGGAAATGCAAGCAGACTACCTAGCTTTAAATATAATGTCTATCGTTAAAGAAGGTAAGAACAGAGGATCAAGGAATTGAAGGGCAAATCAGCTTAACTGATTCATAGGAAGATACTAGAATAATTTTTTAACTAGCCAATTGATGAGCATGAGAGTATAATCGTTTGTAATTTGGAAGAATAATTGTACTAGTGGCTAAGGAGGGAGCAGTCAGTTTGATATGCTCTGACCTGGGCAATGCTTTTGATGCTTTTGCCTTAAGATTCTCCTAAACAAACCAGAGAAATGTGATTGAGATTAAATAACTATAATGCAGATGTACAGCCAATTGAAAAACTGCTTTCTCAGTAGTTGCCAGTGGTGTACTGTAAACTGGCAACACATTTCAAGTAGGTCTGTTTTGGACTCTGCTCTCTTCAATATTTTTATTAATGGCTTAGATAATGAAATAGGAAGTGTTATAAAATTCACAGATGACACCAAGCTTGGAAAGGCTGCAAGCACTCTGGAGAATCAGATCAGAAATCATAAATGATCTCGGCAAATTGGAGAAATCAACAAGATGGAATTGAATAAAGAGAAGTACAAAGTGCTACCCTTAGGAAGGAGAAACCAGAATCCCACACACAAGCTGGACCAGGCAGTTGCACTGCTGAGGACAGCGGTTCTGTGATATATCAGTATATTTCATCAGGATATCGGAAGGGAGGTGGGGTGTACAGTGCTGATTCTGCACCTCTCTGCTCTGGGCACTACATTCTCCCAGGGACTTCACTTGCCGAAAAAGGGGGATGAAATGAAGAGGTTCTGGAGATGAGGAACAGGAGAAGGGCCTTACCTGATTCCCCATGCGGTCAACTCCAATGTTCACATCCCCCCTCCCAAATCAGCCCAAGTGCTGAGTCCCACTGGTGCCACAACATTACTTTCAGTTATGAATCTAGTCTATGTCTTCCCACTCCCTGGTTCATCCTCTTCCCAATTGCCTGCCACTGGAGAATTTAAAGATGCTGGGTTGACTAAAGAACTTGTCATGTTCAGCTGGAACTAACCCTTGCCACAGTGTTTGAGGGATGCCAGATACTAGGTGCCCCTTTCCCAGCCTGTATTTGCAGGAAAAGGTTCCTCTGGTTCTCTTTTTCCCAGTTTATCACCGAGGACTGTCTTGCATCATGGATGGGGGATAAAGTACAGGGCACTGAAGAGTGGTGTGGTTTGGAAGGGTCCAGAGGGAGGTTCGGTGACTCATCCCCCACATACTGTGAGGTACTTGCAAAGCTGGGGTGAGGCAGAGATTCATGGTTATTTCTAAAGTGCTTTTTGGAATGGAGCGATCTCATGGGGACTGTGAGAATTTGGGAAGTGGCAGGGCAGCCTAAGGAGCAAATGCAGAGCGCAGAGCAAAAGTCAGTACACTTTACTGTACTACACTAGAAACCTATGGTTGGGGAATGTAAATGAGCCTAAAGAGACCATCCATGGCTAGGTATGGTCCCTGCAGTGTGCAGAGCCCTTCAGTGAAACACCAGTCTCCTGGTTTTGTTTTTACATCCTTCCTTGTACTGTTGGCCACTGCTGGAGGCAGAATGCTGTGACAGACAGACCCTTTGTCTGAACCAGTACAGCCTCTTTTCTGCTCTTAGGTTAAGATAAAAGGAGGCTAAGGATGGAGCATGTAGGATGAGATTAAGGCAAAGAGGTAAGTTAGCACTGAGCTGCTGGAGCTTTGGAAACAAAGTGGGGGAATTTGAGATTGCCACAAAAGCTGAAAGAATTCACAGAAAGCGAGGGAAGGGTTTGCGTAGCAGTGTCAGTCAATAGAGGGAAAGCCCAGCAACCGCAACGAAAGTGTTATCTCCCAGGAGGATTGGTTTGCCTTGGCCAGAGCCACCACTGCTGCGGATGCAAACGTGAAGCTTTGACCACAGCTGCCATAATCTTCCCCTGACACCCAGCAACGAAAGCAACAGAAACAGGCAAAAGCATGGCAGCTGTGTGGCTGAGGTGAAACTGCATTTGGAAAGGAAACTGAAGGGGGAAAGTGCTGCTGAAGGTGGAAACAAGAGGTGACAGCTCAGGTGTCAGGACAGGGGCTTTATGAGAAGCAGGACAGAGTAACTGGCTGGAATGGACTGTGATTTTTCCTCCTGTAGATAATATGAGTGTCATCCCAGGGTTGATGTACCACTTACTGTCAGCAGAAGCCTTGTTTTAGTGGTTTCTTTACTGGAAAACGGGAGAAACAGTTTCTGCCCCAAGAATTTACCTGTCTCTTTCAAGAAAATGCATGGCAAGTGTTGGAATAAGAGGAAGGTTAATTAGAGACTGAAAGTCCTGATGAAAAGATCACTTGTTGGCAGAGCTTGACAATGTGCAGAAGGTGACTAGTTATCATTTCTGGGAAACTGCTGCTCCAAAGTTGCCTTAAATTGGAGGCTCACAACAGCTCGGCTTAATCTCACAGTATGGCGGTGTGCCAGTTGACCCTCTGTTGCCCACCCAGAGGCACAAACGCAGTTGTCCTTGTTACATCTGGGTTTTGCCCACGTTCTTCCAACAGCCCTTCTAGCCATTGGGCTGAGGACCTCTCTCGTGACCAGTCTTGCCACAGGCCCACTGATGGCAATGCACCTCCGTCCTGACTAATCTCAAGAGACAAAGGGCCACCTGCACACCGCCCATATGTGTCCACCCTCAGCACCAAGAACATTTCCTCGCGCAGAGACTGGCCATGTGGATCATGAGGTGGCGTGGGCCGGTATTGCAAGGCTCAGAGAAACCCTACAGTGACATGAGCCTTACCTCTGGGCCATAATACTCACCCTTGGTCATGCTCCCCATTCTAACTCTTGCATTTTAAGAGTCCAGAAGGTCAGGGTTAGCTGTGGCAATCAGTAGAACGTGGAAATTAAACTGCTTTCACCAGCATTAGCTGCATCCCGGTCGTCTGGAAAAGAAACAGTCCAGTTATTTTTGCTCTGGGATGAAAATGAGAGTGAGGGTGAGGGGTAAATGGAAAAGGTAGGTCCTTCCCCAGAGTCAGCAGTTGTCAGCTTGCTCTCCCAGGTGCTGTGGGCATGCACTGACTGGGTACACAACCGCACTGACACAACCCTTGCCTAGCCAAGCTGTATTGATGTTGCTTACCTGTTGCTTTAAATCAAATCTGGAACCAGGCTCCGTGCTCTTTGGGGCTGGGTCACTTACTGTGATAGTTTTGCATAAGAGCAGTGGTTGGTGCTGAGTACTCTCCCATGTATAACAAATGAAAGGAAGCGTAAGATACCGGCGTAAGCAATGTGTACAGTTTTGGTATAACCTATTGCCAAAGTATTGTTGCGTTTGCCTGTGCTGTGAAACACAAAGCAGCTTCTCAGCTCTGGGAAGTAATCCCTGCACCCAGGATAATCACTAGTCCCTCCTGCCTGGACTCTACAAAGCTCCACAGGGCTGACTATGATCTGACCCTCTGCATGGACTTGGTCATAATAAAGCCACAAGAGAAAGAGCAAAGAAGGCTAATATACTGAGAGAGAGAACACGGTGAAAAAAGGATCCTGTACATACTGTTCCAGATTCATCAGGTGTTAACTGGGAGCACTGCACTGGGTTAGGCCTACCATGTTAACTCAGAGGTACTATGTCTTGTCCTGGGAGCAGCACAGCCACATCAATGTGGCAATGCAAGCAGAGGCATTAAGAATTTTTTTAATGGACTTCTCTGTCAGGTTAATGACCACATCACATACTATGGGCTATCTCCAGCTCCAGAGCCATCTGAGAAATCTTTTCATGCCACAAGTAGAAATGTCTAAGAATATAAGAATGACCAAGGCTCCATCTAGCCAGCTGCCCTGTCTCCATCAATTGCCACAAACAGACACAAGAGTGAAATAAGAACAAGACAAGTGTATATTACAGTTTTCCTGAATACTTCTTCCAGCATTCAACAATTTTCAGCTCGAGGAATTTCTTCCGATGCTGGTCCAGCCAGGTCTCTGCATGAGAAAATGGGAATGAGAACAGCACGTCTTCAGTGCCCACATTCCATAGGAGTTTTCTTTCACCAGCACCACAAACAAGGGATTTCATGGACCAGGCGACAATCTGGACCGACACGTTTTGCATGAAACTCACAGAGATTTTCCTCCCAAAGAGGATGGTATTCACAGGAGAGCTGTTGAGAACAGATTTTGTGAAGCAGAAGAGGTCAAGATAAACTTGGGAGGAGTAGAAGAGGATGAGGCTACTACCTGGATCCATCTGAAATTCTCATCTAGACATTTCTGTGTTGAAAAGAGAGAAGTGCACAAAGACGGAAGTTCACACTAACCTGCTATCTTCCCCACATATACAGGGTTTGGCTTATGGAATAATGGCTTCTAGCTGGACACTTCTAGTTGAATATGGTTCCTTCTGAAGGATTTCCCACTTAAGTCTGGCCTTTAATTGGAAATTTTCATCTCTGTAAACAAGAATGATCCTCGAGGGAGGGGTATTTCTGGAAGGGGACGCATAGAGCTGAATGTAGGAATTCCTATCCTAATTAATCTCAGGCAGACAAAATTTGTTTCGATGGGACCATTAAGCGTCCCGCAGCTTGATATAAACTGATGGACTCTTGCTTACTCTTGGCATTCACTTTTGCAAATGAATCACTGTTACTTCCGCCTCCCTGCCCACCCCTCCACTTGGTTCCTTTTTAATTTTACAGCTTCCTGAGCTTGACACTAGGAAATCGATAAGTAATTTAAAGCCCAGTAAATACAGAGGAAAACAAGTTATTTTGTACTTTTATAAATATTTGGAAACCAAAATTATCTAAGAAAACAGGTGCTCAGTTGACTCAGCAACCCATCCATCAGCATCACACAGTTAATTGCATAAGATCATAAACATTTATAATTAGAAGGCAAACAAACAAGAATTTTATAAACAGCCCTCTTGAATCAGGCTGCGCATTAAATATTTGTGATAAGGTAATTAAGAATAGATTTACAATCCTGGCTCAGTGTTTAATACTTTGGAGAATGGATTTGATTCTATGGAGAATGTTCTACAGCCAAGCAGAAAACATTCGATTTCGGCTCTTTTATCCGAGGCTTAAAGTGGTTTCAGAGAAACATTGGCTCTGTCATTGATCAGAGTGGAATTTCATTCATTACAGATCAGAGAGCTCATTTAAATATACGTCTAATGTCCCTTGTCATGGGCTGATCCACTTCAGGCCTGCTTCAAAGCTCTGTTTCCTTGGCTGGATCTGCAGGCTTTTCCCTAAGTCTTGCGTTTTATGGTTGATGCTTTGATCAGAAGACGTCAGAATTCTCAGTCGTGTTTCAAAATGGGGAGGAAACCCCACATTTTTCTATTATGACATCGTGGAGTTTGGTTATGAAAAATCGGCATCACTACAGGATTACAGCTGTGCAATCTTAGTGTTCTGTGGGAACCAGAGGGAAGATCTCTTGTACTGTAGTGCCCAGTGCCATCCCTGTCCCAAAATAGACAGATCTGCATACTTAAACTATCCAATGTAGTTACTTCTATAGCCAGTAAGCAGGCTCAGCACTCTGTTACAATGAATGTGAGTCCCCCTGAAGCTAATCTGTGATCAAGTCAGCAGGACTTCTAGTTATGCTTAAAACAAGAAAGGTTAGAGACTCGATCTGTACTGAAGCTAGGGTTTAAACTCTGTAAAATCATATGCAGACCCTAAGAAACCAGGTGGCTGCATCCCATCAGTGAGTAATAGGACGATCAGCCCTAAGGGTAGGATGACCTTCAGATATTTTGGGTTTTGGTATAGTACAGGTTTACTCCAGTAGTTATCTGCCATCAGAAACTAGAACAGTCTGGGAAAGCTGGGTGGAGGGTAAAGCCCTAGCATTTGATTCATCAGGGATAGCAGTAAAGCACTTTATTCTGTGGGGACCATCATCTCCCCACACACTGCCAGTCGAGGCAACCTCCTTGTTTAGGCATGATTTTGCCTCTTATTTCTTGTGGGCCTTTTGTTCTTTGCTCTTGTATTTATATGTTTGCGACAGGCTGGCAAGAGAGCTCCTTTTGCTAGAAATGTTTCTGATTATCTTGATCCTGACCAAGAATGGTGAAGTCATCGTTATTAAGAACAATGAGGCTATCCATGTGCTGTCTCACCCACTCCTACCTGCTGGTCTGGCTTCAGTTATACGGGACACAAAGGCACTTTCCTAGCAGACAGATTGCTGCAAAACAAGGAGACTCAGACCCCCCTCGTTCTGCATAAATCCTACTCTGTAGCAAAGCTTGTTAATTATATGACAGTGTGTCAACTAAGCCCGTCTACACAAGAAGCTGCAGCTTCCTCCAGCCTCAATGGAGAAGAACACCAGAACATTGCAGTCACTGCTGGACCTAGTGCTTTCGAAGGGTCTAGCCAAAGCCTGGCAGCTTGAATAGTAACAGAGCTTAATACCCAAGTACTGTCATCATCTCAACAACTTCTAACATTATTTAATCCTTCAGTCCTCTTGTAAGGGTGGGGAAGATGACAGAGAGAGCTGGGAGGTGACCTAACTGCTGGGTGGAAGGGCCCGAGCCACTCATTCTCTTTCAGATGTGGAGACCATTAGAAGTCAGGTGTCCTACAGCCCAGTGCCTTTCCCTGGACACCAGCTCTTGTTTATGCAGATGGGTAACAGGACATATGCATTACAGGCGTACTCGGCATGCACACCACGTGTGCTCATCTGCCCTTTCTTTCAAGGGTGTTGTTTTCCTCCTCAGATGGGAGCAATGACGTATGATGCGGTACCTGCTCTGCAGACGAGCAGAACTTTACCTAGGATGACAGGCCCTTTTTTTCTGGGTTTTTTTTTTTTTCCTGCTCAAATGCCGCCTCTGGCCTCCGTGTGCCTGTCTGCTTTGCTGCTGTGTGTGTGGGGAGAGACTGGGGCTGTGCACGCACATGACGCTGGTGCAGCAGACGTCACCAGCGCGTCAGAGCCCGTTCCACCCCCT
This sequence comes from Ibidorhyncha struthersii, assembly GCA_013398815.1. Classification (NCBI taxonomy): domain Eukaryota; kingdom Metazoa; phylum Chordata; class Aves; order Charadriiformes; family Charadriidae; genus Ibidorhyncha; species Ibidorhyncha struthersii. Next base: position 474,922 of record VZSZ01007384.1, on the reverse strand, counting down.
CCAAACACACGCCGTTAGCTCGGTGAATCATGCCTATGCAGCATGCAAAACTAGTCCAGCGATAGATAAACCCCGGGCATTTATTGGTAAACAGACACTGTTTTACTGTAAGAGCATAACTCACTCTGCCGCATTTACGATCCGTTTATTGATTGCTGAAATAAAGCTGTAATCCTTTTAATTCAAGGGAAAAGGGATCCAGCAGAGCAGGAGCACAGGTGCTCTGCCAGTCGGTAATTAAAATACATGATTTATCGTTGAATAAACGGTGGCTGAGGGAGAGCTGAGCTAACCAGCTAGCTGGGGGCAGGATGCTGGGGCAGGTTTATGGTTCTTTCTAAAGTTTTGTTTGTGTTTTATGTTTATTTCTTTCCCCCTTCCCTCCAGGTCTAATCATACACGAAGGGCCCTCGGTTTACCGGATTTTTAAACGGTGGCAGGCGGTCAATCAGCAGTGGAAAGTGCTGAACTATGACAAAACAAAGGACATGGAGGAACAAAAAACAGGGACCAGGACAAATCAGCGCCCCTCCTCCCAAACCACCCACTCGTCCTCCACTGGTGGTACAGCCACTAACTCCGCTCCAGCCGACAGCGGGGCCCGGGCTGCCGGCCATGCCACAGGCACCCTCTCTGACCACCACTGTGCTTATACCATCCTGCATATACTCAGCCACCTGAGGCCTCACGAACAGAGGAGTCAGTCTAGTAGTAACAGAGAGCTCGTCATGAGGGTCACAACGGTCTGAGCCGAGGAATTCAGGAGGCCTTAACACGAAGCGGAGGAGACAAAGAACTCATAAAGCAGAGGAGCATGGTGTGCCTTTTTCTTTCTCTTTCCTTTTCTTTTTTTTCTCTTTTTTTTTTTTTTTTTTCCTCCTCTCCTTTTCTTTTTTGGTAACTGCACAAGATACAAGAGGCGGCACTTGGCCAGCTGAGGATAAAAGCAGGTGGAGGGAGAGCTGCACACTCATGCTAAAGAGGTTAATGTTTTCCAGCTAATTTAAAAAAAAAAAAAAAAAAAACAACAACACAAATCACAAAAAAAAACCAACAAAACAAGTGCAATACAGACTACAAACTGAGTAGGCAGAGTTCTGGGGAAGCAGAGAAACAGACGGTTTAGCATGTCTTACAGATCCTATTACCTGGAATGGGTAACGCTCTGTATGCAGCCCCCCGTACACACACGCACGCGCACATAAACACACACACACAGAGTGTGAGATTTATAAAAACAAGGAAGGGAACGAAATGTTTGGAGTATTTTTATTTTCCAGACTGTGATTAACCAGGGCTATGCGTTGTTTTGTTTCATGAGTCACTCTGGAGCCTTGTTTGATTTACCATAGGATACCTGAAGTGAAATGGCTGGGGAATTTTCAGTATTGATTTACAGAAAGAGGGATTGAATCATCCCACCAAGAAAATCTAACAAAACCCAGCCATATCCAAATTTCACCAAAAATCCTGTTTTTTTTCATAATGATCTTGACAAGGGGTTTGTGAGGGTGGAATTGGGAGGGGGGGAGGGAGCTCCATAACCTTTATTTGACATCTAGGCGTTTTTGGCAAATTTTGTACAAATGCTCCGCAGGTGTTTCAAGCACAAGTACTGGTGTGATTTATGCCTTCATAACCCCAAATCCAGCATCCAAATCTTGCCACTCACACACATCATTTTCCATGCAGGCACTTCCATGCAAACATTTTCATGCAGACATTCCTTCCATTTTACTCCGATCACAAGAAGCTGACCCATCTCGGTGGGTTTCTGCTTTTTGCTGATTCAGACACTCATGCATTAGAGATGTACATCTTTTTTTTTTTTTTTTTTTTTCGGTAANTTTTTGTCGGTGTCTGTATCCCTGCTGCTTGATTTGCAACAGTCTCACCCAGTCTTGTAGGCTGAGCCTTTCACATCCAGTTCTGTTAGTTTATTACAGAGTCTATTCCATTCAATCATTCAAGAGAGAGTTAGTCTGAAGAGGGAGCACAGTTGCTGACTGAATATGTAACACTTCTAATAAGTCTCCTTCTCTGGGATATATCCTTGAAGGTACCAGTTGCTCTTCAGGAACATTCTCTTTCAATGCACAATGGCTGAATCATTTGTGGATATTAAAGGGACACTGTCAAGTACTTTTTAAATAGTTTTTAGGGTTTGGGCTTTTTTTACTCTCCATTGTTTGTAATATTCTCTTACAAGCTTGAAAATAAAATTTCTTTCCCTACCGATTTTGTCCTTTTCCATTTGGGCACGTATCGTTCTCTCCACTCACCCCATTCCTTTCACCATCCCCTTCCTTCTCCTCCCCACCTTTCTTCTGCTACAGGAGGAAATCCATGTTACTGATTTCCTGCTGACTGTCCTCGCTCGATGGAGGGTATGTCCCAGCTCTACGAGGTTGAGCTGTTTTGCCAGTGCAGCTGCCACAAAGGAAGTGTAAGAGCTGGAACCCTAAAAATACGGAGATTAGCTAATTGAGGAGCAACAGCTCAGCAATCCCCAAACAATGAGCCCATAGTGATCAAGCCTGAACCCAGCTTCCCCCAAAATTAAGACAAGGACTTCAGCCAAACTGCATCCATTTAGCAGCAGTGCTGAGCAACATTGCAAAATGGCTGTGTCCAACTGCCCTCCATCATCATACCAGCACCTCTCGCAGCTTCTTTTGGAGCCAGGGCAAACACGAGCCACCAGCTCCTTTGGCAGCTAGGCCGTCATGGGTCAAGTGTTTCTGGACCAGAGAAGGTGTCAAACTTCAGCCTCTGGGTTTGAACACGCCAGCCATTCTGCAATGTTGAAGATGGAGGTTAGCATCTTAAGGCAGGTTGTATTTTTCACCTCGATTACTTGACAGTGTCCCTTTGAATATCAGAATGCAACAGAACAGGTACTTCTCTGGCAGAGAATGTGGGAGGTGAAACACCAGTCAAGAAAGCTGACTTACTGAGGACCCATGTGAAACAGCATGGTTTCTAAGGTCACTGTACCTTTATCTGACCAATCTTACTATCTACCAAAGAGTGCTTTTGGCAGAGGGGAGGGAAGGGATGTTGGTGGGATGAGGGAGAGGGAAGGGGTAATTCTGGTCATCTCTAAAAGCAGCTGCCCCCAGAATGAAGGCGTTGCAGCGAACGGTCTCTGGAAGAACCGCTTCTGATCCACAGTAGAGAGAAACCTGGCCAAATCAAGCGAACACAGCAGCCTCTCGCCCCCATGCCTGTCCTGGAAGCTGTCCTCATTCCAAGAGATAATTATGGTGGTTTTGGGAAGGGGGAAGCATACACAGACGAAGGGACAGCTGTCAGACATGATGTTGTTTCCCTCCCTGCCCTCCACTCATTTAATATGGAGAAGTCAAATTTCTTTAATTTGGCTAACAGCTAAAAGTTTATGAGGTCAGAAGCACAACTTGCCATGAAAGAGTGGTGTGATCTAGTACTCTGAGCGCACAGGACTCTGCATACTCTCACTCCAGCTCTGCCACCGACTCTGTAGCCTTGGGCTGTTTGGCTCAGTCCCCCCTCCACGCAAAGGGGGAACAACAATACGTACCTACCTCACAGGGGTGTTGTGAGAATCCACGTTGGTAAAGCCTGTTGAAGTGCTAAGTCTACCACCGGTAGTCCCGAAGCGTGTGGTGGGGGTGAGCAGCGCTGCCCTTTTGCTGGTTACAGTCCGAATCACTCAGCGGGAGTCCCATCGGCCCTCTCCTGCTTGGAGATCCTCCTTGATCTGAACTGGAGGGTGTCGTCCGAGTGCCCTCTCCTCCATTGCATGACATTTTAAGCAGCTGTGAGGTGCAGGGTAGTGACAGACATGAAGTCCTACTTGACCAGGGATTTGCTACAACGTTTTCTATATCTGTGGGGTTTGTTGGTTTGGTTTTTCCATATATTGTGCTTAGAAATAAACTTTCCACTTAGGGCTGGCGGTTCGGGGTCTCTTCTGTTGCATGGCAATGTATACAAGTCTTATTGTCTGTCTTACTGTGCAAATGATCCCGCAGCCCAATTTCAGAGATGGGTACGGTCTGAGCCTTTTCATAGTGGCATAAGACTCAAAAGCCTGTCTAGACTGTTTAATATTTAAACAACACTATGAACTTGTCAATTGTATGTGTTCTGTGCAATACGAAGCATGTCATTAGCTGGCTTGATGGGCAGAGGGGTTAAAGGAAGGTCAAAACTTGTTCAAAGAGCTTCATACATGTGCCAGCATGGAGCCAAAGGGCTGCCACCAGCAAAGCAAACTCGGGAAAGCCATTGGAAACTGTTTTCAGAACAGTTTACTCCAGTACAAGGTACTTCTGAGTTTATGAACTTCTAGGCTGCCAGCCTGAGAGAACAAGTGCAAATTTAGTGTGGGGTTTGGGGGTTTGGATTCTCTTTTTCTTTCCTCCCCAAAGTATTGATGGCAGAAATACTGATGAGGGTCTCTTCCTTCCATAGCACAGTTCTCTCATCTCCCATAACCTCCTAGTGCCATCCCTTTTGTGCCACTATGCAGGACTTTAAAAGGTGCAAATGGAAACCGTACACTCCCAAGAGATGCAAAATATGTTGTGTATTGGGGGATTCTAGCAGACAGAAGAGATGGGGCAGAGCTGTGCTACAGAAAGCATCTCTTCTTCCCCACATCTTTCCTCTAGTCTTGTCTGCTGGACTCCTGAAGAGGTGTTCTTTGTATTTTGGTACAAAGCAGTCAGATCAGCTTCCACCGACAAACAAAGCTTGCAGAGCGTGGCAGCTGTTTCTCCAAGTGGAGAACATTCCAGGTCCTACCACTGTGGAGACCCCTCAGTTCTTGGGCTTTGTGGTCCTCCAACACCGTTTGGGGGTGGTCAGTGTGGAGGACTGAAAACATCATCAGAAATTGTTGTGTGTGGTCCTGCTCATTTTTGTGATTTCTGCTAGTCCCCTGATTTTCCATCAGCTTTGACAGGTCTTTCTGGTTATGCTCTTCTGGTTATGCTCTTCAGAGGTGTTTTGCTTTGTGTCAGTTGCCAGTGCTATTCTTGCCTACTGAAACATCAGTGCTGGCCTCCAGCTTCCACAGCTCTTCCTCTCTTGCCATCCAGTTTCTTGGTAAATACCCACTGCCAAGTTCAGATCCTCTTCCTCTGTGCCTGCAATGGCTCAAGCACATGCACTAACCCAAGGGTCATCAGAGAACACTGGGACCGTTAAGAGTCTGTATCAGTAGTCAGACTCTGTAACCATCAGTCAAGTCCTCACTGGTATACATTGTTTGCCAGTCTCAGTGCCTGCTGTTCATCGGTTGCCACAAAAAAAAACCAAAACCATAATGCCAGCAAAACCCATATACCCAGCTAACACTTGGTTTCCAATTTCAAATGTCAGAAGCGATGGACTGTTTTTCAAGTAAATAAGGTGTGTTCCCTGTTGTGATTTTCCAAGCAAGGTGCTGAAGAGGTCCATGTCTTACCTTACCATGATGGGCGACCCAAGGAAAGAGCAAGTCAGCAGCATAGATTTGAGTCAAGAGAGGCATTGGCTGTCCACTATGTTTTTACTCGGGGAGACAGGAAAATACTACTCATGTCTGCCAGGTCCCTGACCCTACTTAACGCCCTTGTATCTGGCAGCAGTAAAACATCAGAGCCAATGCCTGTAGATGGAGGACAATTCTGAAGACATTCCAGTTCTGAGGACCATCCCCTGCCCACATGTGGTAGTCAGTCATTCAAGCATCTTCTCTTTGTTTTCCTCAAGAGAAAAAAGATTATTTTGACTAGGCAAAGTACTGCTATTCTTCAGTGTAGGAGGAGGCTGCACCATTAGCACTTCCAACCTGTGGTTCATCCACAAGGACTCCTGCACATCTCCCTGTGAGAACGCATGGCCAGAAGACCTATTCCTTCCTCTTACTATTATATGTCTGTCAAGCATATGGAGGGAAATAGTCAGCAGTGCAATTGCCTTAGTGACTACTGGCTGCGTATCCTAACCTCCCCTCCACTATTCACCTCACCTGTGACTGCTCCTTCTCATTCCCGAGCCAACAGATGTCTCATCCCCTCTGCCGTCCCTAGACTCCAGTCCCAAAGATCTCCTGAGCAGACAAACACAGGATTCCTCACAGGCAAGTTTTAGAGTCTTCTACGTCCTTCATATATCCAGACGGGCAAATTCATTTCATTGATAGACAACGACATATTTGAATCCTGAAAGGAGAAACAAGTGTAGGACCTTATTGCATTGACCTTCACCTCTTCTTCCATGTTGAAGAAGATATAGTGAAAACATCAATTGGTTTCCATATGACAGCAATGAGTTGATGGCTCTAGGAATATTTTCCTCAATAATGCAAGTCTGACATGCGGCAGTTACTGAAGGCAGTCTTTGATCTCACATCTATCACGCTGGATACAAGGAGAACAGAATCTAACATTTCTGTGCTGTTTACACAAACATCAAAAACTATCTTAGTTCATTATTCAAATTACCTCCAGGTCAGTGGGTGAATTTCTCCTTTGATGAAAGAATGATATTTTCTCTTCTAGAACTGAAATTGCCAGATAAAATATATGTACACATATACATATATATTTAGAAATGTTATCCTGAAAACATAAAGAAAAGAAAAAAGAGCCCAAATAAACCCGAAAGAATACTTAACTGTATTGGATAAGTCTTGACAGGAGCTAGAGAGCTGCTGTGTGGAAAGTATGACATATGATTTGACTTCAGGCAAAGAGAAGACAGAAGAGGGAAATGCTTTTATGTGATCTCTGGCCTGTCTCTGGTTCATGCTCATTATTGTATACCATTTAATTAATGAAAAAGCATGTGGAAAAAAGACGCTCAGCTCCAGCAGTGGGAAACAGACTGAAGGCCCCTCAAACTTATCTGAGCCATATTCAAACAAGCACAATGATGCAAAAGCACAAACACCTGCCAGTACAACTGTTTGAGAAGAGATGGATTTCTGAACAGGGACAAGGACTCAGAGAGAAATTATTTTCCAAGCCACATTGACAGTATTCTTCCCAGCTTATTTACTTCCTATTATTAACCCCTTTTTTTCACAAGCATCTTAGGAAAAAGGAGAGGAGAGGNAAGAGAAGAGAAGAGAAGAGAAGAGAAGAGAAGAGAAGAGAAGAGAAGAGAAGAGAAGAGAAGAGAAGAGAAGAGAAGAGAAGAGAAGAGAAGAGAAGAGAAGAGAAGAGAAGAGAAGAGAAGAGAAGAGAAGAGAAGAGAAGAGAAGAGAAGAGAAGAGAAGAGAAGAGAAGAGAAGAGAAGAGAAGAGAAGAGAAGAGAAGAGAAGAGAAGAGAAGAGAAGAGAAGAGAAGAGAAGAGAAGAGAAGAGAAGAGAAGAGAAGAGAAGAGAAGAGAAGAGAAGAGAAGAGAAGAGAAGAGAAGAGAAGAGAAGAGAAGAGAAGAGAAGAGAAGAGAAGAGAAGAGAAGAGAAGAGAAGAGAAGAGAAGAGAAGAGAAGAGAAGAGAAGAGAAGAGAAGAGAAGAGAAGAGAAGAGAAGAGAAGAGAAGAGAAGATTCTGATACCCAGGACTTTAAGAATTAAATAACAGTAGAGAAGAGGTACTAAGGGAAGATGCTTCTTTATATGTTATGCATCAAGATGTGCTTCACCAAACACAATTAGGACATCACATTCAGTTCCCTGCTTGCTCAAAGAAAGTCTGAGTGATTGAGTCTGTTCATAATCAAGGAGCCTTCCTAGAGCGTAGTCTTCTACAGGGGACCACAGCTTTCCTCTGGATGGGACAGCCAGCATCAGGCCTCCAGTTGTGCCCCTCTGTGGCAGGATGACAACCTGTTGTTAGCAGGTTGTTAGCAAGTCACTGTTGGGCAGTGGGAGCATCTATCAGCTTATGTAAGTTTTGATATCAATAATCACAAGTACTGCACATGCCCAGTGTGCCCCCGCAAGTGACCTTCTCCTCCGTTCACAGTTCAAGTTGGTGACAGAGCTACTCCGCTATTTGCTCTTCATTACAAGACAGCTTTCCTTTAAAATCCAGCCTGCCACACCTCTCTGGGAGTTTTTCCACTGCACATCACAGAGGTTCAGTTTAGTCCTTTTCCCTAGAAGGATGAACAGACCTCTACCTAATCCGCCTGATCTTCTTTCCCAGCTAGAGAGACAAAAATTGATGTTCTCTGAACAGCTGATCTCAGTACCTACATTCTTATGAGATTATATTTCCCCTCCCCTTTCACTCACTACTCCATAATCTTCACTTTCCTTTGGAAAGGGGTGATTCATTGCTACTAAATGATAGAGCATCTCTCTAAGATGGGAGTGTGGACAGCCCTTCTACTCCTTGCTAACAGGCACACAAACCTTCCTCCCATCCCTCTAGACTGGTGCGGCCAGCAGAACCCTTTTTCATGGAGTTTAGCTTCTTGATCCAGAAGAGCAAATGCTTTCAAGCATCTCCTTCACTGCTATCGAGCTGTGGGATAATGGCATGGGGAATCTTTTTTTTCTTAGCCTCAGGGTAACTACAGGGGATGATGTACGTGAGCCAAAAACACAGTGAGGACAAAGTACTTGTAATTTAATGGTGGTAAAACTGGATAAGGTCTGCCCTGATGACAGGGGAGAAAGAACCTTTGTCAGATTTATATGGTAGCAAAGAAAAATGGCCTTGTCCCTCCTGTTTTTAGCTCATACCCATCAGCTCTCCATTATAAACAAACCCTCTGTAGGCAATGCAGGCCGGGCTTGGGGGGGAAATCTTCCTCATTCCAGAAGCACAACCAGCCCATAGCTATGCGTCAACCCCTTCAGGACTTTTGCCCCAGAGAGGCTGAGAGTAAGAAGGGAGGTAGCTAGTAGGGATGGCAAGAACACTTCCCTGGATCTTCATCCCCAGAGGGCAGAGTTCTCAGTAGGCTAATTCTGCATCTCCTCACGTGAGTCCCCTTTGAAATCACTCCCAAGGACTATGGTCTGATCCTTCAGGAGGATCTGCCCAGGATCCTTCAGGGTCTGCCCAGGAGAGGAAGCAGTGTCTCTGCACGGATCTCCAAGGTCTGTTGGTAGGGTCCTGAGCTGGGCCTGGAAGAAATCACTATTTTCACTGAGGGATGAGATGAGTCCGTGGTGTGTCCGTGTAGAATACTCTCTTTGAGACTTCTACAGAGAGGTCTGTGGGGTTGGGGGCGGGGGGAGGGGGTTGGTTTTTTTCAGGGCAGGAAGCACGGGGAAGGGAAGGCTGCGATGTAAGAAGCAATCAGCCACAAGGGAGGGGTTGACTAAGAGGAATGACCATGTCGACTGTGTTACTGTCCCGTCATTCTCCTGAACCCAGAATGGAAACTTCCAAGTGCTCTTCATGAGCTTACGTTTATTAGAAAACTATTCCTGGGTGTTCAAGGTTGTTTTCTAATGAAAATATACATAATAAAAAAAGCAAATGAACGGCTTTTGTTAATCTTTTCCTCTCCTCAATCAACTTGTAACACACACTGTGAAACTTACCTCCTTCATTGTTTGTTTACTGCCATTCCTGGTCAATAAAATCTTTCTTTCTGTTCACAATCCACACAGGGCCTTATACAGTAAGCTTTCATCTTCTGCCTACACATCAGAGATCAAGTCTTCCCGTAAGGGATTTGAATTCCATGGCTTAGTGTACCTAGCACAATGTGTTAGCACTTTGACTTACCATTTTTTTATGGCATTAAACAGCAAAGATCATTCACCAAACATCACTATAAGGCTCATGTATAGTCCCTTCCCTGTGTGCAAGAGAGAAGCTTGAGGCAACCATGGTAAGTACAGGCAAGCACTGAAAAATGCTATTTTCAGAGTACCCACTCTGGTGTGCTAGGTTTTTCCCAGGGACAGTACAGGACTGCCCTTGACAATGAACGTCTCCCATCTAAGCAGTACTGCAGTCAGTCCTTACTCCAGGCTTTATCTTCTACAAATTGCTATGCGAACTTCGAGACACAGGGAACACTCAGAGCAGGCATGCACAGAGAAAGCGAGGACACAAGGCAATCACCAGTGCCGTGGTAGGAAGGGTTTGGTAAAGATCTAGGCTAGATCCACAGCTCCTCTCCTGAATGCTGGGCACATGACAGCAAGCTGTACCCCAGGACGTGTTTTGAGGCTGCCCCTTGTTTCCGTAGTGCCCGCTGAATGCCTAGAGCATCACTTTTCAAGGTGATGTACCTGGAAGCCCAGCGCAACCAGCCACACAGCCTTCCTGTCTCAGGAGGAAAGCAGGGGCAGTGTTTCACCAGCCAAACACAGAGTTCACAAAAGACAGTCACAAGAAGCTCTGAAAACTCTTCTTCTGCCAAAGGGTCACAGACCTTTCCCATGCTTGCACATGTGAGGATCCTGCCCTGGAGAGACACGCAGAGTCTGTTCCTCATCATTCCCCTAGACACCAGATAAGTCCTTTTCTTCTCTCTTCTTTTCTTACTTTCATTTTTTTTTATATAAGTCTATTCCAATAAGTCTATCAAAATACACAGAGAGACAGAGAAGGAGAACGGAACAAACAGAGAAAAGGAAAGGGGCAGGACAAGGAGCTGCTTGGAAAGAAACGGCTGTGCTAATCAGAAATGGAAGACATCAAACAAGGGGAGGGGATATGAATGTGGGAGCAGGGGCTGGGGCAGAAGTTAGGGAGCAGGGATAGGACTGGCAGAGAGAAGGGAGACGTGGTGTGAAGATGCTGGTGGCAACTATTGATTACTGCAGGGATAACACTGACGGTTTAGAGACAAGAGGGCAGGACAGGCCCTAGAGGATCCTCAGGGAAAGGAGGAAGGAGCCATGAAACACTGGCAGACACACAGACTTCACAGGGTCCTCTCCAACCAGCATTTCTATGTCTCCAGGACCAAAACTGGGTCTTTCACTGGCTGCAGCCAGACAACCAACTCTCTTGTTAAATTACATCCCCCAGTTAACAAAAAGCTGCGTCACCCAGGCAAGGCAAACACAAATTGCAGCAGCACATGTCATCTTACCTGTAACTCAATTATTCTTACCAAAATGGATTATTCCTAATTCAATGTGGCCTCCCGGGGTTTGTTTTATTCTGTGCACACAGCTACATTGCTAAAAACCGTAACATGCCCTGCACCTGCTCAGACCAAAAGAAATTTCCTACACCAGCCAGCCAGGGCTCTGCTGAATTGTAGCAGCTATTACGCACTGTGGTCTTTGCCAGTTCAGTGGATTTCAGGAGAACAGGGATGCTGAAACTCTGGCTTGCTCTAGAGAGAACGAAGGTTGTCTTTAAAACAAGGAGGTCTGAGTGATATTGCAGCCTGGATTCCCTCACACACAGACAGGAGTGTTGCCAAAACATTGGGATCTGAGCTCAAGCTGCAAAACTCACAGCAGAATTGCAAAAATCACAGGCCTTGGAGTAAAAAGCATTTTGGGCAAGGTGGTGGCAGGAAGAAGTTTTAGCCACCCGGAATGTGAAACTTTTGGTTTAGAAATGGGTGAAAATTTCAACACCTAACCTACAATGAATATAGGTATATCTGCATGGAGAATATATTTACCTGAATCTTAAAGAGAAAATAATAACTGGTTTGAGAATTTCGAACAGTGAACAAGTGTCTCCCATCCAGGAGTTACTGGCTACTTCCAGAAGTGATACAACAGCCATCTGCTCAATGGCCACAGGATGACAATCCCTGATGAAGATGGCTAACAACTGTCTGCAATTACAGTGATAAAATTCCCAACGTAATATAGGTCTATCAGACAACTAGTTTATTAATTTTGAATGAGATCACCTAAGGGCGTGACATAAACCTGACTGAAATCAGGAGGGTGTTTCCTCAGGCTGGACTGGGTGCAACGGATCAGGACTGTGCCCTTGGGGCATTTTGTGCTCCCAGCTCCTCCGTACTTGCACCTTCTGGTTTTACAATCCAGAAGCAAAAGCACAGGAAAGCAGCCAGCTGCAAGGGCAACTGAGTCAGTCTTACTGCAGGATTTGCAAAAGTCACCATTTTTACCATCCACCACCAAAAAACCCTCATCTCTTGGTGAATTAATAGCCATTAATCCCAAAGCATCATCTTTGCAACAAAGTATGCGTGAATCTGCACGCCTACGTCCAGTCATGTTTACAGGTTTACGTAGATATGTGCCTGTGTGAGATGGTACTCAAACTGCTACGGGCACACACAAAGTTAGTGCAAGGCAAGGCCAGGGATGCGCACCAGCTACGCTGTGATGACTCCTGACGTGCATAGTCTTACCGCCCGATAAACTGGCATCTGCCAAAGTGGAAAGGTAGGTAGTTACCTTCCATCTGCAGGGGGAAACAGCCCGTTCGCAGGCAGTATGGTAGATCAGCTGAAACATCATGAGTTCGTTGCCAAGATCAGTTACTCATATATCTGTAAACAAGGTCTAACCTCCCCAAAAATAGCCAACAGTAGCCCCATGCATCCGGGTAAGACACAGTCACAGAGCTGCACATCTTACAAAGAATAATTAAAGTGTTCCCCTCCTTCTCATTTTTAATTTAGCTGGGAGCAACAAGCACTGATTACTTAATGTAAACAGTGACCTGGTTATTCGATGCACTAAATAACAGCAGACGTCCATAAACTCACTTGTTTTATATACTTTTTAAATGCCCACAGCCTTCTCTATTTTGTGAATGCTGTGAACTTTATTGTGTCACTAAAGCCTTATCAAAGTTTGGAGCAGTCTCAGGTCAGAGCATAAGGGATCATTTTCAAGGCTATAAGCAGAGTAAAGGAAGGCTAAATCATTTCACTACAATCCGTGTGTTTGTCCTTTCCGTTCAGGTAAGGTTTCATGGTGCTGAAAGATCTGAGTTGTTTCTGTTCACAACACGTGGAGTGATCCTGGAAGCTATGTCTGTCCTCCATCTCCAGTAACCACCTCTGAGGGTTAAGTAATGCTGAAGGCCATATATTTCAGCCTGCCTATGTAGGTATCTGACATAGGCAGCTACAGCTACAGCTCGCCCAACTTCATACTTTTAAAGGCCGCTTGTCAAATTCTAAGCTGCCTTAGTAATCATCAGAGAAAAACAGGTACCTCCTAGGAATTATTCATCCCAATTGTATTCAGCACCAAACTGCCTACACAGTTGTCTAGTATGATTTGAGACGCTTGGCTGGCCTCCAGTGTCTCAATTTTAAATTGACGCCCATCCCTAAACTTAGGGAAAAAGCGCTCACCCTTCTTTTGCATGTATTGGGTAGCCAGCAGTCGAATCAGTTGTCTTTCCCCTGACTTTATTAATTTGAGGAAGTAAGTTAGGCTGCCCAGGCTGAATGCAAGATGTGGTCCCCGAAATATTGGTTTCTTCGCTCATCTTACTGAAAAAGGGAGAAGGAACCTAAGGGATTTGTGAGGTTCTCCTACCATCCACAGTCAGTATGAGAATCCAACCACCAAATGTCTTAGGCCTGCAGTTCATTGTGCTTATGGTCTACAGCTCATGACATCTGTTGCTTGCAACCTGTCTCCCATTCTCAACTTCTGTTCCGAATTTGCAAAAAGGATGAAGTAATTCAGGGTGTTCAATTCAGGGGATTTTTTAAAGCAAAATCCCAAAAGAATACTGTTCAACTTTTCCTAAACGTAAAAAAACCCCACTTTTTAGGAAAATCAGAAAATTTAGGGCCCTCAAATTACTGCTGCCTCCTGAAAATTCAGGCCTGTGTCTCTAAACTCTAAGGGGAAACCCAGGATTTTCTAAACAGCAAACTCTGCAAGGCTGTGAGTGAAGCACGGAGAAAAGCTCTTCTCTAAACAGTGAAGCAGCAACTGTCACCGTTTGTGACTCGTGATACTGCACTCTCATCATTACAGTGCATCTTGAATCAGAAGCATCTTCCAGAGCTTTGGGGAATTATTTCTTTTCTTGTTTAAAGACTGCGGGGTGTTGGGGGGAAGTCCAAAGAAAACAGAAAAGGGAAGGTAGAGAGGGGCTGAGTACCCAGGCAGAATGGAGCAAGTACAGCCACCATAGTCAGCAAGCTGGCCTGATGGAAAGCCTGTCCTCGTGCTAAAGGACAGCCCCTGGATTAGAAATCATCCCTGAGAATGTTTAACTAAGGCATTGGCCTGACAGTCAAAGCAAAAAAGGAGCAGCATACAGGGGTGTGTTGAGGCTTCAAAACGCTATTTGCAGGGTTGAAGCAGATCAGGGGCTCAAAAAGCAAAAGCTGTTGGTGCCCATTATATTTTCCAAAGTAACAGATCTATGAAAGGGAATCACTCGTGACCCCACACAACAAGCAATTGTTTTACAGGGAGAGCTCCACACCCAGGAGACACTCCTTGGAATGCCTTTCTCAGGTACCCAAACAGCAGTGCTCCTCTCCCATCACTTGACCTACAGCCTGTCTCAGTCTCCCCTTCTGGAAAGCCAAGACTTGCTATTCTTCTGCAAAGCAGGGGCAGATGTCACTGGCTTCCCATCAGCACTCCATCTCCACCAGCAAGTGGGCCACTGGGCCTGAGCTCACAAGCACCAGCAACTATGGTGGGATCACCCCTATACTTCATATGGACATCATCAAAGAGGACCTGCAACCTTGTTCCTTGTCCTGGGCTTGATTTGAACCCATCACAATACACTAAAACTACAGCCCAGGAGGCATTTGAAACGTTCACAGCACATTTCTAAGCACACTGTTTCTGAACTTGTGTAAAAAAATACCATTGCTTTACTTCTCCAGAAAAAAATCCACTCTTGCCTTTGGCGTCTGTCTCCACACTTCTTCCACACTTTTCTCTGGGCTTGTGCTGGTGGTGGTATTTGCTGCTGTTACTGAGATGCACGAGATTATGCAACTGTCTAGCGTTTAGATTTAATCAGCTAGGGGAAAAAAAACTGTTCCAAATTCTATTAATAACTGGCAGCCAGCTCCCTCCTTCGCTCCTCCCCAAATTCCCACAGAAGGAGGATCACAGACAGATCCCTGCAAGCACAAACTAGCAGCCTGACTGGATCAATACCATCCGTGGAGTCAGAGATTTGTGAATTCTGGGTAATTAATCTGCCAGGGAAAGACAACCTTAATTAAGAAAAGCCAAGCTGTTCTTTCCCCAAACCTTTTGATTAACAAAGCCACAGTATTGGTTTGGCTGAGGATTTTGGTCTAAATTTTAATAGGTTTTGTGTTCTTACCAAATGTTTTGAAAGCAACCATGCAGGCAGCGGTAGAGTCTTCAAGCAGCAGTCAGAGATTTAAATTCTTTATTTTGCCTTCTTAGCACCACGTTAAAGGTGAACGATCTCATTATTTAGGATGGCCTCAGTGCTGCGGAAAAGCACTGGCTTCACAGCTGGGATGGACAGTGCCATGGAGAGGTTGCCCCCATCCTCATGTAAAGGGGCTACAGTTAAGATAAGATTGGGACCCTCCTTCCCCTTCTTCTCAGGAAGAGCATCCAGGACAAAAGGTTTCCTCAGAAGGCCAAAGCTCCTGCTTTCACATCCCTTTCAGGCAATCCTGGAAATATCCTTTGGAAGCAAAGGCACCTTGCCAGCCCCCGTGTGAGGTTGCGAGCAGCCACTTGGATGTGAACAGTTGTACAGGTCACTCCAGAGTTCCTAAAGCAGCTGTTGTCATGAGGCAGTCATGCGTTCTGCCAGGCACCACGTCAAGATTTAGGAGGAGATCTGGGTATATTTCAGAGAGATGGGATTTAGGTTCTTTGCTCTTTTGCTTCTGGTTCTACTTCAGACTCCTTATTTCATGTCTGATAAGTATCTACGGCAACACCTATCCTAGTGCTCAGGACCTTTCTCTGGTGCTGATGCCAGCTGGTACAGACTCACCCAAGTCCAAACTCTTATTCCTCAGGGAAAAAAAAAAAGCCAAACTGTCTGTTGCTCCTGACCTGTGTCAACTCCTGAACTATGATGGGTACTGTCATGGAGACAGCCTGGGCCAAAAAGCATGTCTAAAGCTATGCTAACAACTTACCAAGACACCTCCAGTGCTTGGGAACTCACCGGGTGAGTCGCAAAGAAATTCCAGAGACTTTCAAAGGGAACTTTAATCTCATCAGTCCCACTCATCTTTGCAGGTCAAACTCTACTCACCTGTCTGAAGCCATGGAGGGCCTAAATATTTATTGGCAAAAATTAGCATTTTCCCTAATGGTATCCTGGATACAGGGTAATTATGGTAAAGACTGATGAAAATAATTTAACTCCTGCTATGGAGACAGCATGATGGCAGCTAGATTAAAGATGTCCTTTATAAACCATCACAAAACAAGAGAACATGATAATGAATGAGTTAATTACACCACCGTTTGAGGCTGATACTACCCATCTGCCACTTTGATTAATTAAAACTCTGATGGACGACAACGAGGCCCTTCTCAGGTCTGAAAGCAATTAATTGCCAAAGTCCTCAATAAATCTAACAGCATCGCTGACTGAACTGGCAGGAGAGACCACTTCGAACAGCCCCAGAACAGAGGCAGCAAAGCAGATTATGGAGTTTGAAGCATCCCCAACATGATGCATTAATCTTTTGATCTAAGACTCTGAGCTGAGACCTAGCAATTTTAACTTCTTGTTTAATCTTCTTCTCACTCCCCTTTCTTCTTTTCCTCTCAAGATCAGAGGGAGAGTTTCAGTAAAGGACATGAACTGCTGAGGAGATTTTTAAGAAGATATTGGCCCTTTTTGTCCTTTGTCTAGACTTCCTGAGCTGTAATGTATGGCTTAAATTTTTGCTCTTGAATGTCTGTTCTCCTTGGACCAGTTGTAATCAGTCCTGGTAAAGGGGGTTTTTGGAAATGCAATGGGGAGCCGAACTCTTCCAATGCTTTCCCTGTTCATCATTCAAAGAATAACAAAAAGCAACAGCACTTGTTCAGAAAGTGGTGGCAAATCAAATCCTCCTATGGGGAGATCAAGGAAAGTGCCGAGCTGGAGTCTGAGAAACCAGACACAGACTGGGGGGGGGTGGGGGCAGGAGAAAAATCAGGGCATGGAGAAGAGAAAGTGAAGCTGATCAAAGAACTTTCTACTGTGCGAAATCCTAGACACCAGAACCAGGCAGGCAAAAGGGGAAAGCTGCCCTCTAACCATTTAAGAGGAAAAAATACTGTCAATCTACTGCAGCGAAAACTGGCCACAGCCATCACAGAGGGGATCAATTAGTGCTTTTCACCTTTTGCCCTCTGTCTACACTGAGCATCAGCCTTGCAAACTAAGCCCAGCTGGGACATAATGGTATTTTGAGGGAACACCATGGAAGACCACTTTCTTTTGCAGCAAACAGCGCTAGAGGAGAGCAGACCACCTTTAGAGCCAGTGCAGCTCAAACATGTAGTTTGCAGACCTTGCACTACAAGGTACTGCTTTCAGAGAGATGGGGGGAAAAAAGCCTCTCCTTCCATTTTTATCTTACTTATGCATTGTTAAGCAGCTCTTGCATTTCACCTTGAACAGCTACAATCGAGGAACTAAAGCTTCTTCATACCACAGATCCAAGACAATGATTAATAACAATTATCAGCAGAGATTAGCTAATACGACCATAATACAACAATCCCACTGCCTGCCAGTCAGTTGCAGGCGTCAGCGCGTTGAAGCATGACAGCTCTTCTGATTAAACACTGCCTCACTCCTGAGGACAAGAGAATCCTCTTTGCGACAGCAGCAGCCTCAGCCGAGTGTGCTTGCAGGCTGCAACTTCCCGTGCTGGAATGGGGCGGGAAACTGAGTTCAGAGATGTTGAACTTGGAAGATCATTGCTCTATAATCACATTAGAGAGAGGGGTAAGGTGCATGGCTCGTGCTTATTGCTGGGTCTTTAGTTCAGTAATTGAAAAACAACCACGTCTGAATGGGTAAAACAGGGATAATTAAGCAGAGGACGACAAAAAGGATTTATTTACAGGGCTCCTGTTTCAAATGACAGAAGCTGGTTGCCCAAGTGTTGAAAAAGGGTTCACTATGGAAAGGAACTTTTAACATACAAGTACAGTAAACAACAGACCACTTTTCCAGTTACAGAAGAAGAGGAAACTAGTCAAGGAAAGAAATGGACCTGAAAGGGGAATAGTAAGAAGGCACTTTCCAACAGATGAAGTGGCCATTTGCAAATACTAGTAACTCTTTGTCTCCATCTAAACAAAGGAGGGTGAGAGACAGATGCCACATACATACCTAGATTTCCCCAGAGAAGAATGGAAGAGAAATTAGGACAGACCAGATCTTCAAGAATTAAAATTTTTGAAGAGTAACTGAAACGCAAAAGGAGCTGTTATTGCTGAGGTGAGCTCCAGCTGCCTCAAGGCATGTCTATATCGCACAGTACAGAAGCATGCAGATGTGCCATAGGCGTCTCAAAAAAGCCAGCTAGGTCAGAGTCATGCAAGTATCTCTTCAGAGCACTGCACTCCCCAGAGCCCCAAAGGGCGAGAGGAAGCTAATGTTATACCAGTGCATTTTAAGCCACCTTCAGGAAGCAGGTAAGGCGGCGCGTCTCTGCAGATCAGTTGACGTGACAGATGTGTACAGACGTGTGCATCCACTGTGGAGTGAATCCATCATTCAACCTAAGATCTGAGTCAGATTTTCTGAGCTCCACCTGCAACTCAACTAAAGACCACTCAAAAGACCAGAGATGAGGATGGGGCATGTTGGGTGCCTTTTTTCACGGTTTTGCTTTCTATTCCTTCCAAGTACCATACAATAACTCATGTTACTCTCCAAAAGTCTTTTCCCTGTTGTCCAACCCCAAAAGACTGCCCATTCAGGGAGGGAACTGAGAAACCACTCTCCAAGGGCAGGGACCTTTTATCCCAGTTTTGGGGTTAAGCCCATTTTAATGTTAAAGCCATAGCTCCCTCAAAAAAAAAAAATCCAGTTTGAAGAAACAATTTTTTTAACAACTTTAAAACCTTACAGCATACTGCGAGAAGAACCACCATTCCAAGCTCCCTGCAGTATTTGCCCATTGCAAGGTAAGAGGGGATGTGGGTATAAATTTAGCTTCAAGTTTCTTTCTTACCAGTATCAGTTAAAGGTAAGCCGCAATGTTATTTTTATCCACTGTGTAGACCAGGTGCTACAGAAGCACTTGGTATAACCTGCCACACCGCAAAATGAGTGTCATATTGAATTAGCGATTCTCTGCTACACTTCTGTCCTGTTCCTCCACAAGCAGGCATGCTGCAGAAGTGTAATCCGAAAAAACATATCATTTTCTAACTCCTATTTTATAAGCCAACTAATACCTCCACTTACATAGCATTATTGTCATGGACAGTCAAGAGAAGCATTAATTAGACTGGCACATTAGACACTTGTTAATTACATTGTCAGTTTTCAATGTCAGGAGACACTCTCCTTTGTATGTCAGTTTTCAATGTCAGGAGACACTCTCCTTTGTACCTTTAGAAGCTGTGAAAGGAGGAAGAAGGGGAAAACACAACCAACTCTGCTCTGATGCCGTGCAGTTCTTGAGCTGGCTAACCAACTACTGCAGTGTAGCTGCCTTATTTAATCACAGACCAATGTATGCATCTGGATATGCAGATGGACTGATTTCATCCACAAGAATTTACAAAATAAGCATCTCTCTGCTGTGTCAATGAAACTGTACTGGTATGTGAATCAGCAAAAATAAAATCAAAATACAACACATCACTCCTAGCATTTTTATCTTGGTTTGAGCTCTGCATTCACAGATGATGTTTCAAAGTATTCATACATGTCTGGAGTTGAGCATTCAGTTTGCTCCAGTTCAGGAGACAAAAACAGCATCTAGGTTTGAAGGAATTAGAGCTAGTATTTTTGATTCCGGCTCAACTCTGACTTCAACTGATTTTCTCCTCACCCATGTATATGGTATAATATATATGATTTAATATCTTACCCTCCAACAAAATTATTACACTTTTCTTACACCTCTCCATCTCGCATACTTAACACTGCATTTTCACAGCTCTTTCACAGGTGGCCTCTGAGCCAAATACCCCTTCTGAAGCCCAGAAAGAGGAAGGATGGCTGTCCAAGAAAGCATAAAAGATGTGTTGAATCTACCAAAGGGCTCAAGAAATGACCAGTAAGTTGCTCTCAACCAAGGGTGCACTGAAAGGAGGAAAAATCTAGGACTAGAGTTAACATCCCTCTCACACAAAACCCGAACAAAGCAAAGGGTGTATCAGCAACGACAGACAAGCTCATGGGCCGAGCAACCCTGACAACTGCAGTTGAAGTCCTGCTCAAAGCTCTGCTCAGACAATTGACCTGAACCACTTGCCCCTGGCGGTGGAGGGAGAACTCACGCAAAAACTAAAAGTAGAACCCAAAAGCCCTAATCACAAATATGACCAGTTAACTCCCAGCACATAAAATACAGCTGCTAGCACGGAAGATCTTCGATTTGCTTTCATATGCTTTGATTCACCAGGCAGAGCAACACCAATTCCGATGACCCATTCCCGCATTGTCTTCTCCGTCAGCCAAGCTGCAGCAGACAGCAAAGGGTGCACAAACAACCTCTTGCACTGAAGTACTTGTGCCTGGAGCCCTCTCGAAATCTCCCACAGACTCAAGCGTAAATAGGTGATTACATTCCTTTGATAGTTTTGGAAA
This sequence comes from Ibidorhyncha struthersii, assembly GCA_013398815.1. Lineage (NCBI taxonomy): Eukaryota > Metazoa > Chordata > Aves > Charadriiformes > Charadriidae > Ibidorhyncha > Ibidorhyncha struthersii. Next base: position 454,323 of record VZSZ01007384.1, on the reverse strand, counting down.
TGTTCTTTTAGACATTTTAAAAAGCCATCAAGGGAACGCAGGCCTAGTTGAAAGGGAATATGTTTGTTCCCTTTGGAGTGAGGATCACAGGCAGCTGCATGAGACAGCAAACCCCTACGCGCTGGGCTACAGCCATTGCCAGGGAGCAGCGAAATGCAGAGCAAAATGCCCTGAGCAGAAGGCAGTATGGGCTTTCTGTTCCTCTTGCTTTCTAACTGCTGCATCTTGCCTGAGAGAAAAGGGCCACACACATGTTGGCTTCTGCTAACACAGCGATCAGCTTAAGATGCTTTACAAAGGGTCAGTGAACCTACCTCGAACAAAAGTGAGACGCTTTTTCTTTCTCCATTGATAGCACGGAGGGAAAGTTGCCCTTTCCCCAAGTTGAAGAGTTTGCATTAGTCTCAGCCAATCCATGCCAGTGAAGGGGACGGAAGTATTGCTCTATCTCACACAAGAGATCTGAGGCAAAAGAAATAGCTTAACACCTCCCATCCTCCTTCTTCCATGCTCTAGCATGCATGCAAAAGGTTTTGGAGAGTTGTGGATTTCTAACCTCAGAAGCAACAACTGGATCTTTTGTTCTGACTTCTCCCACGCCCCTTAGCTCCTTTGGCTAATCATGAATTTCCCAGAAAGCTATCCATAGCACTGATTTGAAGGCCTCAGGACATGGGGAAATCCATCAGTTTCCTCAGTATTTTGATCTAAACTGTCAGAGCAGGGAAACAGGTCTGCTGCCATTGCTGCTTTTAATTATGCAACGTGGAGCAAATCATTTCACTACACATTACAAACCTCAAACACAGGGCTAAAAGGTTGCTACCAGTCCACCAAAGTGTAGTGAGATCGTCACAAAAAAACCACGGTGCCAATTAAAAGCAGATTGTCTAGAATTCAAGCACCGTCTGCAAAGTGAATCAAAACTTAAAGGTCTTACTACAGGCAAACGCATGTGCTTAAAATCAAAGTTTCTCTGGCTACGTCAACTGTCTGTCACAGTTAAGCCTATGTTTACCACAGGAGGCAGCAGGCCATGCTTACTTTCAAAGTGCATGTCATGCAAATTTGCTATGCCATGCCGACTCTAGGTGCTTAGATAGCAGCAACGAGATGGGTTGGTAGAAAAGTTTGGCTTATATTAGGCTCAATAACATTAGATTGGAGAGATGACAGGACAATGCCAGTCTCAGTGCAGGCACACCTTGAACCCACAGAGACACATTCTGCTACCAGGGACAGCAAGGGTATTTTCAGAGTCATTCAGAATTTGCCTTGTAACATGTCTTGTCACACTCCTCTTCAGCCTCCCACACTTTCTCCACCTTTTCTCCAACCTTGAAGTGAAGGGAAAGTTTGGATTTTTGCATCATTTGCACACCTGAGGGCACAAGGTTTTCCTGTTGCCCCTTTCTGCAGCTTTCCACTGAGAAACCAGCACTGAAAAGCATTTGCTGGTAGAGCAAAGCCCACTGCTAAACACCATTACCCCACAGAAAGGGTTCCAGAGGTGGGACATTTGCTTGTATTTTACAATCCAAATGGACCTTAAAAAGTCCCTTGGGGCTTTTGTCACCACATTTGATGCGGAGCGGGTGTTACTCTGCCCCAATGGTACACAGGAAGATGTGTCACCGATGTCACTTCCCCACCGGCTTTGACTTGCCCAGCTCAGGTGTGCAGAGCCAGCCCGCAAAGGTCTGCTTTGCCAGCCTAGAGCCCTACCTGAGGACTGCACCTTCCTTCCTCCAGCTCTGCCCATTGAAGGAACCGTTGCACAGGGTGACAGTGCTGAAGTTGTGTCTAGACCTGGATTTTACAGATCCACAGCTGTTGCTTGTACCACTGAGTTGTGCACAAGCCAACTTGGTGCCAACAAATAAGAAGAGTCCTACATAAAGTTTTCTTAGGATACCAGACCACCACCTTGCTCATTGCTCGGTCAGCCAACTGCAGGTGTTCTCCTAGTTGCACTACACAAATGCAAACACAGTTCTTTTCAGGCAACACAGTGACCCCAAAAGCCCCAGTGGCATGGGCTCAGCCCAGTGCCATCTCTTTTGCAGAGTAGGTGGAGCCAGTATCAGATGAGCTGGCTGGAGCTTTCGCTTTAGGATCAAGAGCCTAAGTTGACTTCTCTGCAGCCTGCGCCAGCTTTAGGTCTCAAAAGCTTACATGGGTGATGCTCTTTCCTTCCTCCTGCTGATCTACAGATCAATATGAACCTCTTTATTCATCTAATTATAGCTGCAGGGGGCTCTTCGCAGCTCAAGTACATTCGTCTCCCTGTGATGTTAATACAATCAGGCACAAAGATCACTTCATTAAAAGATCATCTATGCTTGATCCTATTTGAGCTATAAAAATCTCTCCTTTGTCATACAAAGTGTACAGTGAAAAGTGCAAAGCTGGATGACTTGCTTTAGCTCAGGGAGCAGAGTTCAGCTCCAAAGAGAAGCTGGAAGAAGAGCTGTCACCAAGTCGATGCCGCACTTCCACCATGATTCAGACGGAGCTACAGGCACCACACTCCAAGCCCCAGTTAGCTTTCTACTTAAGGCCCCAACTCAGCCAGTATCTTGGCACTATTTAAGCTCTTATTTAAGACACTGCTGCCTGCCGTATGCTTGAGTTGGTGGGACAGGAATGTAAGCAGCCCTCAAAGCCAGCCAGCAGAGGTGACCCAACCAGCCTGGCTGGCTTTGCAAAGCAACGAGCTAAGTTGTACCTCCCGCATCCTTTCTACCACAGAGCTGCTGGTGGGACGGATAAGCCTCCAGGAAAGCAGCAGTCCTATAACAGAGCAGCAGCAGCCTTCAGCCACCTCAGCGGAGGAAGGACACCCATCTGCTCAACGGGACTCAGTATCCACTGCACAGATAAATGGGCACTCTGCAATCAGGTATGGAGGGGAAAATGAGAAGTATATTGCACATAAGGTGCAGAGTATCTGTGGCAGAACCCAGAACACAGTCCTGTACTGTGACATGATGTCCCTTTTCTTTTTTTTCAGTCCGTGCCCTCCACCTTCCTACTATGTTTTCCTCTTGAAATGCGAAATGCAGGGTTTGCTTGTTTATTTATAGGGTGGTCAAACAGACACTGTCCTCAGAGCAAAGTGGCTCTTTTCTAAGTAGCTAGTGGCCTAGAGGGGATGTTGTCAGCAAAGGAGGCTGAGAACGTCCCAGCAAATGCTGCTCTAGGTCAATACTTAATAGTCACCTGGCAGATGTAGCTTCCAGGTGGTCACCTGGTGAATATTCAGCTTACACAAAAGAACACATCTGCAGCAGTAAAGACTAAGATTTGAGATTAACAGCCAAGAGGAATCAGGTAGAGGAAGGATTTGAATTTGAGACTCCAATATTGCTAGAAAATGCTTTGGCCTTTTGACTAAGACAGACAATAATGGCGTAAGGGAACAGCACAACCAGCTTGTCTCCACTAGATTTTTTTTTTTAGATCTAACCTATTTTCACAGACATCATCTGAGGACACCTACCCTCAGGCCTGCGGGTGAAGAACACTTTCTTTGTTAATTCTGCAAGGAAAGCAAAGCAGCCTTGGGACATTGGAGCGAGTGCACAGAATATGCCGGCAGAGCACAGCCTTTGCTGCTGTGTCACAGTCCAAAAGGGACATCTTCAAAATCCTCTACAGAAATGAGCTTTCCTTGCCAACATCTATATTTCTACCAGTACTGACCCATCTGTGTGGATATTGCCTCTCCACATTCTTAATCACTCAGCTGAAAAATAGGAGCAACACTTAATGTTCTTTTGAAAACCTCATGATGAAAGTAAGCTATTACAGCACTCTCTGTGCCACTAAGTTATTAATAAACACACAAAGTCCTGAAACATTTTTAGCAGTTTCTTACTGAAAAAAAACCACCTGTACATGCTAGAAATCCAGCAGCGCAGGAAAACCTGAATCCTTGGTTCATCGTTCATAGAAATTTTTGGACATGAATTAAATATATATGCTTAACACCAGAATTGCTCGTATAGCAGCACCATCATGCAAGAGATTAGTTGTACAGCAGGAAGAAGATGAAAAACTATAATGGAGCATCTTAGCACTAAAGAAGACAAATGGGCAAGAGGTCTACCATGCAGCACTGGAGAAATAGATACGTCCCCAAAGAACGGTGTTTTGAAGCCTCCTTGGTACCCTTCTGGAGAGGTCAATTCTGAAAAACCATTAAGTCAGAAGGGTTTGAGGGGTCTCATTCCAGCCCCCAGGACTCAGAATCAGATGGCGATTTCCTGCAACCAGTGGTTTTGCCTCCCAAATCTGGAAGTGCAGCAGGCAGTGCTGATTTCAGCTGAAGGTTAAGAGCTGAGGGTGAAGCACAGCAGCAAAACAGGCTGGAGGGAGCAGTCATACAGTTAGAGCTGGAAATGGCCAAAAATGCAAAAGTAATTGTAAGTGAGCAAAGCTGGATGGACACCTAAAAACCTGTAACTGTTTGGAAGTGCTTTGTAGGCAGTGCACGTGGCACGTGAAGGAGGCAGGGGAATGCACTGAGAAAGCACGGTGTACAGAAAGAGAAAAAAAAATATGATACAGTACTTTCATGCGAGGTCACCTGCCCAGAAACCATCGTGTTTTTGCTTCCCACTGCGCAGGAAGGCAGCGACGGTTACAGCAGGAGCCTCCATACGCCCAACCTGCGCAGCTGTAAACCAGTCGTTGCTCCTTATGCCAAACTACTGTTAGCGGATCTCTGTGTTCTCAAACATGTATGCAAAAGCAGCGTGACAGCAGTTGTACAAGGGGCCTAACGTGCTGACCGTAACAGATATGCGGCAGACTCACGGCAACGCTAAGGGAGGAAAGAGAAGACATTAGAGAATCAGCAGACAGAGACAGGGCAGCTCACTTGAAGCCCACCTCTGGCTCGTTGGAGTGATGGCATTTCCCTGCCTCTTCACGTTAAAGTGTTCAAGTCTGGAGCTGTTCAAACACCAACTAGCAAAGCCGCTGCCACTCAACACATTGTCTCTCCTTTAAAATCTCACAGAGAAGTATCACCCAGTTGAAGGGGTTTCTTTGTTGTCTGTTCCATGCACAAAAGGCAAAGTCGGTGAGTGAGCACATTTTGTGCCCAGAGGCCCGCTGAGCTTGAGGTAAGCGAGACTGTATCTCCAAGTTCTGTTAGTAAATATAAAATATGCATTTTCTCCCAGAAAATCTGGTCTGCAAACGAGCTGTTAATGATCTCAGGGCACCAGTAAAAAAATAGAAATCATACACTCAGCCTATGGCACCTCATAACCCACTCGTTTCTTACCCCAGATTAACACATGCAAAGACAAGGGAATGGAATAACCCATCTATTTCACACTTTAAAAATTAATGTGGTGGTTTTCAGTGTTGCTATTCGGTGCTGCTATGGAGCTGTGTGCTTGTATGGGAACGTGTCATGTGTGCACGTGTGTTCACATGCCCGCAGACATCACTACCATAGATGTAACCTTTCCCAAAGGAAATGAGGAAGAAACTGAGAACCTGACTCTGGGTCACCAAAAAGTTCCACCCTACTGAACTCAGAAAAAACAACTGCACAGGGAGCAAAGGCTGTTTACATCATCATTGTGATAAACCTTTTTCTACACGTTAGCCTTGTCTTGCAGTAAGTCCAGCTTCCCACGGATTGCGGCACAGGCAGGCAGGAAGGACAGCCACGCTCGCGGCAGCAGCCCATCAGCACCATGGCACAAAGCTACCGGATTCCCCAGCCCTGATACCCCACCCTGGATCCCCACACCTGCACCCTTGATGCAGACGGGCCAGGTCCACCTTTTAAGGCTTCTACAGCAATGCTCACAGGAGTGACAAACTTGCTGTGAATTAGCCAGCTGAATAAACAGAAGAGAATGGAGCTGTCTGGTCCAGAAAGCACGACTGCTTATGAAAAGTCCAATGTATTAGAGAAATTGTGTAGCTCTGTGTTGTGATTTTTTTTTATTTTTTTCCCCACAAAACGCCCTCAGTAAGCAATGCAAGTCTGGGTAATCGTTGTTAAAAGCATCCCATTAAGGGACTGCAACTCTAGGACACACGAGTATTATCTATAACTAGCTAATGTGCATTAATACAGACTAGTTTATACATTACAAATATTGACAAGCTCCATGTATAGCAGCTACAAGAACTCTCTATCACCAAGTAGCATTTTGAGCTGATGACACACAGCTAAATCCTGAAAGCCATGCAAACTCCAAGAAAGAACACACATTTTTCTGCAGTACTGTGCTCCTTAGGGCCTGTGTGTGTCCATTTAAATGAATCCTAAGCGAATGTGCTTGTTGATATGATTTGCTCACTTCTCATAATAAATACGATGCACTCATCTATTCAATTTTCTCCCTCCTTGTCTCGAAGCACTATTTTTTCAGCTCATCGCTGATCCCGAACTGCGTGTATGTGCTTTGAGTTACTTTTCCCTTCTCCTCCTCTCTCAGTTCCCTTGATGTCTTTAATCCATGCAGAGAGCAATTCGTGCTCCACAGACAGGGCTGGCTTGTTGGGTACCCAACAAATCCCCAAATGAGTGTAGAGGAACAGCACTCACAGCGGTCACACGAGCTTCCCTGCACCCCGCAGCCAGAGCACTTTGAACCTGAGCCACTGGGCTGCCAATTCGAGGCGTACCTGGTGATTTTGCTTCGGTATCCTCTGTGCAGTCATCGCTATCCAGAGGAAAACTGATGCTGCCCAGGATAACTGTGGTGCAATGGAGACATCAGCTTCTGCCCCGTCAGCTGTTTTCACGCCGGCTCTGAGAGCACACAGGAAATCTTTGTACAATGAAGACTACAGACATGGGTAAATTATCTTCAGATGCATTTGTTCATCTAGGATTTGGAAAGTGGGATTGATTGTTTCTTTAAAGCCAAACAAAATACAGAATTGCCCACCAACAATTCTGGTCATTCTGCAGCTACCAAGAGAATCATAGAAGCTTATTTTCTTCAGTTTCACTCACCCTGTGGTTTCTGTACCAGTCTCAAACCATTTGCAGCCTGGCCTAGAGTAATTTTCAAGACCAGACACTGGCAACCTAAAGGCCAGATCTCATCATATGGAAATTCCTGCACAGAAACTTCAGCAGTTAACCTTAAGAGAAGGAAACAATTTGCTTTGAGTACCTAACATGTGCTTCTCCATGTAACTGCGATTTACCTTTCAATTCTCTTCTCTGTGAAGGACTAGATTCTGCAGAGTAATCTCCCCTTGAAGAATACACAGCTGTCCAGAAGGTGAAGCTGGTCCTGCCTTCCAGCACACACTCACTCTGTAACGTATATGCAATGATATGATTCCCTTGAGTCCCCGTGGTCCCCTAGAGTATGTATCGCTATCATTGCGTTCCAAGTTACGGTGACCTGTTGTAGGAAAAGATCCTTCCTGCATGTTTTTCTCTCTTCATGTTTGTTCTTTTTCACATGTCCTCTGTCTCACTGCAGTTCGTATATCTGAGTCATCATCAGCTTTGGGTTAGTGGGGATTATACACAATCTCACGGGTAAACCTTGAGCTGTGAGTCATTCAAATGCTGAAGCCTCTATTGCTCCCACCTCCTGAGGGCCGCAGAGAAATCTCTGCCGGACAAGCTACAACCCAATTACATATTGTCTTGCTGGACTAACCCTATTCCTTCTACATTGATTTTGTCACTGCTGCCTAAAGGGAACTTTGTGACCATTTGCATTTTGAAATAGGTCAGTGTGTGTGTCTGGGAGAACAGTAAGTAAATGTTCATTATGTAAAACAGCTCATTCTTTCTGGATTGTGAAAGAGATACAGAAAGGCTGTTCTTTCCAATAATAAGCTTTGAAACCTCATCTGCTTCCTTTCCTTGCTTTTCAAAGTCATTAAGTGGAATAACTGATTGTCCATTTCTCCAGAATACCTCGGTCCTTGTTTAATGTCTGCCTCTCACATATTCCTGCTGCCTGTGAGACACTTAATGGAATTCCCACTGCTCCACTTCTCCTCAAGACTAATGATCATGTTCTCCTCATGTCCCACGGAGCACCACAATAACTTGCTTTTGGTCTTCATTTGCTCCCTGCCCCTCCCAAATCTTTCGCCATAAAACTTTTCCGTGTACATATCCCCTCTATATGAAGTCTCATCCAACCAAAGTCCCTCAAAAGTCTTTCAACTGCCTTCTCTGTGAGATACCATGAGTAAACAACTTTCTTCAACTGCAAAGGAAGGATAATCAAGAGGCAGAGAGATTGAATAAGTGGCCCCAAATGAGTCTTCAGCAGAGCCAGGAATAAAACCTTCCTGTTGCTGTCCTTTACTAGTGAGCCAGAAGATTAGCTCTCTCACTTTCTTATGAAATAAGGCAATGAAAAATTTTTAATGAAGGTACAGGGGACACAGCCTGTTTCTTTGATTCTTTAACTTATAGGTTGATTTAGTGTTAGTGCATTACTGACAGATTCCACCTGTTATAGAACATACCTCGTCTAGAGTACCTTCTTTATCTCCCAAGAAGCCTGACCACCAGGATCTCACAAAGTTTTGAGTCATCCCTTTTGATAGAGCCACAGACCCCTTACAAACAACGTGCAACAAACCCAGCCAGCGCAGCGATACGTATGGTCCTCTAAGTGCAGGTGTCCTCGAGTTTTCCTTGTTTGCTAGCAAGTAATAAAGACAGCAACCTTCCCTATCTCTGCCCCTACAAGATTTGTCTACAGTAAGTTCATGCCTCTAAAAGTAAGTTACTGTCTGCAAAGCACAACCCATACCAGAGAAACAGTGGTTTAATAAGCTACAGAACACACTGGTAAGCTCTGGTACTCCAAGTGGTAGAACATAAGCCAAAAGGAAGTTCATTAAACATATGCAATTTCCATATCACCAAACATGCTTTCCTCCTCAAAACCCTGTCTCCTTTACTGCTTCTCCTCAGGGAGAAGAATACACCTGCTGGCTGATGTTATCTTTGACAAATTCCCCCATAAGAAAATGAAGTGAATCAGCCAGTTTAGCTTCCAGAAGACGATCAGAATGTTAGTCAAAGGTGGGATTCAGACAATATACGAATTTGTACACTACCCAGCACAGTTTTGTGGAAGATGGACCAACATTGCTTATGCTATGCTCTTCCTAGAGACCATACAGCCTTCGAAACCTTGGGGCCAAACTGAAACACTGAGATACTGCAGTTGGTAACTGCTGAAAGTTCACAAAGAGTACTAGGAGACTCCAGGGTAAAAAACCCTACATCCCAAGTCACTAAACAAAACAGGCCATGTTATTTCTCATCTCACCTTTGCTGAGCCATTATTTTATCCTTTGTAGACAGACAAGTGACACTCCCTGAACATTCAGGAAGGCTGAGGGCTAGAAGATGAAATTCACATGGGATTCATGCACGGTGTTAAGGGACCACAGGGAAAAGCTGTTGACTGACTCTCTTACCCGTTCAGATCAGGGCTTTCCATGCTGGCCTGCTTGGGAACAAGTAAAAAAATACTTTCCCCCTCCCTCCCTCCCTTCTTTTTTAGTAAGTAAAGGGTCCCTAAGCATTCTGATATCGCTGCTATAACTCTTGTGAAAAACCAACGTGGTGGCAGGGCGCCATATACCATTTCTTCCCGTTGTGGGTGTACCTTACTCCGTGGGGAGAGAGTATTTGTCACTTGACTACTCGCATTAGCAGACTGCAGAAGGAATTCTCACACATCCAAGCCATATAAAACCCCAACAATCAAGTACTACAGCTATTTTACCTTACTCTACCCAGCATTATCTCTGATCCACACGCTTCAGGCAAAAATATCTGCACCACAGTTGGTCTCCTCAGGGGCTTGTGCTCCCTTTATGCATTGTCTCAGGCAGCAGATAGAAAATGTTTCGAGTTATGTACTACATTGGAGGTATTTCTGTTTTCTGTTAATATCTTGAAAGCTGCAAGATTCACTCCCTTCTGGAGGGAAAGGAAATGACAGTTATTACTGCCCATTGCTGTGCATCAAAATAGGAAGAAAGGATGAGACGGGGTCAGAACTCAGTAAAAATAAGGAAGAAAAGTAATCCTTTGGTTTGATATATTGAAAGCAACATTAAATACATTTCTACAGCCAACCTGCCAATTCCATCACAGACTTCCCAAACTCTCACAGGAGTCCATACAGTTGACTTGGTGCACACAGAGGGGTCCTAATTCTTATTAGTACACCAGTAAATATATGTATGACTGAATTTAAGAACTATTTAGTGCTGTGAAATAATTAATGCTTTGGTAACAGCAAAAAGGACAGGGAGTACTTTAGGCTGCTGGTAAAAGAGGTGCTTTTGATGGTCAATAGCTGAGAACTGCACTGGTGAGGCATAAGAATGAACAGGATTCATTTCACTATGTCTTAGTCACGCTGGCTTCACAAAGTTATTGGGAAGAGGAAGTAGATTAATTTCTGCCCAACTTAAATCACTGAAGTACAGTAAGTATAGGCAGAGAGAAAGTCAGATGAATGAAGGGTCTATTTTAAGGCACTCAACTCACAGATGCATTAAAATTATGTCTGGTCTGTAAAAACTAAAGGAAGGGACATTTTTTTCNATTTCAGTTCTTCATATCAGATTATGACAGTATTACAAACAAAAACTTCACCTATTCTGTTTTCCTTTATTTTCCTTAGTATGTGGTAATCTACTCCTCTAAAATTTTCAGGTTCAATTATTGCAAGAAAAGAACAGGCCAAACTGGTCCAGAGCTTCTCCCAAAGCTGCTTGGCAGAATGTTTAATGTAGCTCACCGAGGGACCACTCTGCCTTCAACACAGTGCACAGAAATGCTATATACATGAACTCCATCAGCTAGAAAGACAGGTAACCTCTTGCGGAAATCAATGCTGTCTTCATTTCCTAGCACCTTTCCAGTGGCTGGGCTTACAGAGAAAGCTGTTCTTTTCTATGCTGTAGTTCTTCAAAGAATTTAGAAACGTGGGCCTGGGTGGGCCTCCAGTCCCCTGCTAGTGCTGGGAACTTTTTTTTTTTTAACCTGCATCTCAAAAGAGGGATGAGAAAACTTAGAGGTTTTCTACATCCAATACTTACTTTTGTTAATGCTACCACACGCTGCGCTCTATTATGCATCTAATGCTGTACCGGTACCAAGAGAAGAAGAACGAAGACTGAAGGGAAAAGGAAGCAAAGCTGAAATTTTGGTGGAAATGAATTTTCCTGTCACAAACCAACAGCTAAAGTCAACTGCTTCTTTCACTTGAGGCAGGGGCCAGACACAAAACCAAAACAACCCTATCGCTTATAAGCACAACAAGAATATCCACCAGCGTATTTGCCAGCTTGACAAAATACAAGCCAAAACTTTTCCTCATTCCAGATTACCCCCAACCCAACTGAGATCACCAGGAAACTCCTCCCTTGCCTTATATTATCTGACCTGTGGTAGCAGCCACCAACCTCATCCCAAGGGCAGGATCTGCTACGCTAAGCAATGTGCAAATGCAGAATATAAAGATGGGCCCTGCCTGCAGAATTCGCAGCCTGCGTAACTTCTCCCGTCTTCCACAGACGACTGTGAATTTCCTTCCTTATTTATCTAATTCCAAAGACACTGCCCCAACCCCACACAGACAATTTTGCCAAAATCAAAATATCAGGATTAGCAAGAAGAAAATCTACCCTGGCAACTAAGAGACTGCAGTGCAGCAGAATAGATCTCCTTGCATTAGAAGTGCTTTGATAGTATGTGTCATATTTTTATGCCATATTGTAAGGACAGAGATGAAGCCTTACTTCCAGAACTCTCCAAACATGTTGACACTATATTGTTAACCTGACAATTCATTTCAGGCCAATCTAGTATCACACAAATCCAAAGTCTTCAACTATGTAACATTTTGGAAGTTATCTTCCACTACTTCTGCGACATTATCACAATGTCCGAGAGCACAAATTGAGTTCCTGAATACAAAAACGAATGAGATGAGACTGGAGAACTGTGTTACAGAATCAGCAGACTCCACTACTCAGTGACAGAGCAATCCACTTCATTAGCAGAATGGATATATCCTGGTTGCTTACAGATTCATGGTACATTGTTACTGGAAGAGCCTCATTCTTCCTCTATGGCTCCCAAAAACTGTATTTTGTTCTTTCTGTGGCGTATTCACAGTTTCATGCCATGGTCCCAGCTCCCTCCCATTTTAGTTAGGCTTCCTGGTATAATACCTCTGGATACTTTCCACCTCCCGACGTCCACACTGCAAATTACCTTTTCAAGTCCACATTCCTCTTCTAATTGAGGAAGAGCAGAAGTAAGAGGACCTGCAGAATAGGCAACATTGCTGACATGACATGACGATCAGCCTGCTGGCTGGTACTCTCAGCTGCCAGGCCAGCCAAAGAAGGAAAAAAGGCAGAACCCTTCATTCCTTTCCCTTTCACCTCTTCCCAGCACCAACTTTCATGTAAATCTTTTAAAACATAATGCTGAAATCACTGCCCCTCCATCAAAATTGACTGATACTGCCCAATGAGTTACGGAGATAGCAGAGCATTAGATTTATAGAAAGACACAGACAACAATTATAAGCTTTGATCTCTCAGCAAACAAGGCTAACTAAGGTTACTGTCCCATATTACTAGCACCCAAAGAGCTTTCCAGAGACGCTTTCCTTCCAGGGGGAAAAAAAATAAATCAGTAATATGTAACAAAATCACAGCCACTATCTTTTCTTTTTTTAGACACACTGATAATTTCTCTGGCTATGAAGTACAGGACAAGGGATGTTCTGCTCCTTGCAAGAAAACAAACTTGCATGGTGTTTCCTGCATGTCTGCTTTTGAAGTGGAAGATTGCTCTATCACTTCTGAAGACTGGCCAGTATTGCAATTCAGAACGAGTATCCTCAGTGTAATTAGTGAGTAACTACGTCAGACTTCATAACTGAAAACGTGAGCTGAGACTAAGTGGCAGATCTCTTCCGGTCATTTAATAAGAACCTGAAAGCTGGCCCTTGGCCAAAGAACAAGGGTAAAATCAGGTTGCTATCCGATAGACTCAGACATACCACAAGCTTCTGATGACTGATATGCAGAAGGCTGGGCAGAATGAAAGACACTTTGCTTGCCTTCTAAGAATTTGCTTTCACTAATTTTAACTGTAAGTCATAAATTCCCACTCCCCTCGTCACTACTAGCAACTCAGTTACCATCTGAACCTAATTGTACTGTACAGGTAACAAGATCTATGAAATAATACTCCATGCACCAAACGTTTATTGCTTGACAGAAGCAATACTCTCTAAAAACGTGGTCAACTGGTTCAAAAGAAATAGAAAGCCTTATTTTGATTAGCAAAGTAATTCTATATCCTGTCTGGTTGTGACCAAGACTTCTCACCTCTGCAAAATAGTAAAAATTATTTTATTGGGGTGTTGTGAAGTTTAGAGCTTGTAAAGAATAGAACAAATAATTATACTTGGCTTCTGTAGACGGATTTTGATATTCAGTGTTTGCATTGCATGCCCAGGAAAGGAGCTTTTGATAGTCTCTCTCAGATAGTGTATAGGTAGTTAATCATGTGACTTTAGCAAACATGGTTCTCAAGAAGACAAAAGCAAGTTTTTAAATATTTTATTAATCAAACAAATTCATAAAATGTAAAAAACCCCAAGCCAGTATTATACTCTATAAATTGGCCTTAAGAGACATTCAAAACAATGAACTGACCAAACATTTCTTATTTACAGTTCAGAAAAATATCTTCTGGTGACACAAATGCTCTAAAGGTCTGGAAAGATCACTTATTCCCTGCCATCTGCATGTGAGAAACCCTTTCAAAGTCAGCATGAACTCAGGATAGGATGTAAGAGAGGAGAGAGCAGGTCGCTGTGTATGGAGATAGGGGCAAAAAGCAATTCATTTCCCACACAGGAGGTGTTATTCAGTACAGAGTGCAGATATTCCAAAACATGTTTTCACTACAGCTCATGATTTTTTTTTCTTTATGATTTAATACCATTTTGCACAGTGTGTTTATATGTTTGCAATAATGAAGGAAAAGCTTTTAAAGGAATGAATCTGGTTGCAACAAACAAGCATCTGTGAAGGTGTCGTTAGTGTCTCTCCAGATCTCTATGCAAATTTGAGTATCTTTTTCTAACCTACTACTTTGGATTGCTCTGTGTAGACAGTACTCCATTTTGGTTACCGATGTTAACTATTATCAGTTATCTATCACAGGTGTCAGTGTACCGTTTTCATGGATTCTTCTGCTCTGTGTTAGCAGTTATCTGCAGTGTATGAAATGGGGATGTAACTTTTAGCACCAGGAGTATCTACAGTAACCATACTAGTTAGAAGTCTAAACAAAACAGAAATCCCAGCATATAGACAGGAAAACGTACAACAGAAAGGGACAGAGACTGTTGAGGTGCTGCTGACCTGACAGGATAGAGAACCTCTAGTACAGAGATGACCCTAATTACTGATTTGGTACAGCGTGGCAAAATCAGCACACTTGGCTTTGCTGTGTCCTTTAGATTCTGTGTATTTCAAACTAGTACCCTGTGACTACCAAACTAGAATTTTTTCCCATAACCCTTTGTGAGGTTTTTGGTCTGGCTTTTAAATAGGAAAAAGCCATGAAAATAGAGACTTTTCCCCTTCTGTAACAATAATGCTATGGAGTTACCTGCACTAAAGATTCAGCATTACGTGGTAACCTTACTGTGACATTTCTATCTTCCTTCCCAGGCAATGTAACAAGAATTTCAGGCACCAGCGCAGATTCTCATTAAATTTAGTAGTGTTTAGCTGAAAGCAATACCAAGGATAAGCTAGATTCAGTGTGCTTAACAAAAAAAAAAAAAAAAAAGAGATATGCCTTAAAGGTATCATTCCTTCACAAATACTTCAATTCAATTTCAATCTTCTATTCTAGTTCTGAAAAATCAGATTACATTTATACCAACTGGAAATGTCTCTGGGACTTCTGCTCTCATTTGACAAAATAAAGATGGATATGGTGTCTTCTCATTAGCATCCTATTTTGTGCCCCACATCTCACAGGGAGAGATCTCTTCCAAAACTTTGCTTGTATAGTCACCATATATCACCCAGTCACATCATGTCCAGCTGCAAACAGAAGAAAAAGATTTGGAAGAAGTAGCATTGAATTCAAGGTATTTCTTGCACGTGTTTAGCGCTTAGAAAACAAAGCATATCTGGAAATCCTTATCATGTAACATAAATGGACTGCACAGAACTTAATACTAAGCTGCTATAAAGTACAAAAACAAACCTAAAATTCTCATCTTCACATAATCATATATGTAATTTATAGATTTTATAAAGTACAGTCCAAAAGTAGAAATGTGCTATTGAGGCTTCTTTAAAACTGCCTACATCATCAGCTTAAGCCTCGGAGACAGATTTGTAATGACTCAGCCTGTAAAAAATGGCTTAAATATTTATTAAAAATCTCTTGAAATCCTTGAATTTCAGCAAGCCTATATAGAGAAGGTTAATTTAGAAGTTTAAAACATCTTTTTAAAAATTATTTTCAGTTTTCAACCCACATAAATAGCTGTTCTAGATCTACAAGCTTTGTTAAATGCTATTATAGTAAATTATAACAAATGAGCAGCCTCACTGGCTCTTTTGAAACACACACTAGAGGACATGTTTAACCTATGTAAACACCCATGTTACTACATAACATAGTATTTGCCATCATGTAATTACACTCCTGGTTATGTTTTACAATACCAAATAAGTATTCCGTGTGGCTCTTTTCTGACTCAATTCCTTAGGTGTTTTCTAAGCCACGCACTCTAATCTACTGCTTTAAGAAGCACTCGCTCTCTTTCACTGCACCTTTCAGTTAGTTTGATTCTAACGCCACATCATGTCCCTACGGTACTCACCAAATCATCAACATCACCACCTTCATCTGTGGGAGGCAGAGTTTCATTTTTCTTCTCTTTCGGAGCCAAGAACTGAAAATACAAATGTATTTATATGACACTGACAAAACTCTGACCCTTAATGTTAAATCAACAAAATGTCTCCTTTGTATATCAAAACAAATCCACCTGTAATCAAAAATCAGGAAGGAAGTTTGTGCTGGTTTACACCCTCCAAAATCATCTTAAACTACAGAAAATTTCTTAAGACTTACTTTTAAAGGTGTTTATAATGAAGTGTGTTGAAAAACAGACAAAAGGATATGGTTCTTCAGACAACATACGGTTAAGCTGTAGAACACCCTGTAATAAGGATGCTGCAAATAGTAGTCCCTAATCTCATGTGGAGATGGGGAAAGTTCATAGATGAAAAATCCTTTAAAGTCCACTAATACAGAAACAACCCCAAGCATGGGAAGTACTGGAGACATCAGTGCCTAGAACCTGCAACTGTACACTTTTCCCTATCCATCTGTTATTGTCCACTGTCAAACATGGGATTCTGGGCTAGATGGAAGTTTTGCCTGTTACAGTATGGCCATGTTTATGTTCTTTAAAAAAAAAAAAAAATATTTAAAGTAATATTGCGTATAGCCACAAAATGCTGAAGGACAGCAAAACACGCCCCCCATTGATATGAATACATACGTAAGATGACCAACGGCTTGTTTAGCAAGGTTCTTAAGTATGACATTCTAGTTCTGTGTGGAACTTAGAAGTTTCCCATTTAATTCAATTAACATTTAACAAATGAACAAAGACGTGAATTTTAAAAAAAACCTCAAACACACAAGATGGTTAGAATGCCAGTCCTTAAAAATAGAAAATTCTTTATGTAAAACTCTATTGCCATAGCTGCTGGTACAACTCACCATATGCCCCTCACTTAAGGCATGGCATCCATAAACAGAAGACAAAAAGTAAGCTGCTCAGATACTATAACAACTGAAATCAAACATACAGACAATATCTGGAGTACAACTACCTCTGAATTATTTTTCTCTTAGCCTAGCATAGCAAAAGAAATAATAATTTAGCTAGAATGGTAGAAAAAAATACAAATACTTGACTCTTACTTTAAAAGTATCCAGTTGTCTACAAGTTTTAGTTACTGTGTCTTTACCAATATCCTTACTATAAAATCGTAAATTTTCTTTTTCGTATTAAAATGCCCCACAACAACTATATAGAGCTGGAAATGACCCGGCCCTGGATAAAGAGAGAGCTGTGAAAGCTGGGGAGAAAGAAAAGCCACATTCCATGACTTTGAGTTCCATCATCCTTAATTCAGAAACAACTTCGCTGTAACTCTAGATGATGTAAGAGAACAGCTAGTTAGAAAATAACCATATGAAACAGGCTATGAATACCTGTTTAGAATTTAGGCAACTATTTTGTGCAAACAGCTGGCTCCTGAAAGCAAGCTACTGTTTACCTGAAGACTTCAACTATAACAGCCACGGAGGTTTTGTAAAAGGTCATGGGATCCCTGTCAGAGCACTACCAGTCTCTGAGACAATATACTTGTACTGTAAAAAGCTTAAATATTATTTTACATAAATAAAATGTTCTGATCCTTCTCTAGAGCAATAGTGACAGCTTTAGGCAAGGGGTAAAACACTGAGAAGTTACCTGCTGCATCCCACTTGTGGATAAGTACCAGATATATCCACTAGGATGAATACATAGCTTTTGGTTAACATCAAAGACAGAGGATGTAGACAACCTCTGCCTAGTTTTCTCACTACCCAGATGTTTCCTATGTCCTAAACAGCAACATCTAAGAGGAATGTAGAAAGCTTACTCCACAGACAACACTCACGTTTTAACATGCTGACTTCAACTTATCATATAGATTTTGTAGCTGAAAAAAACCCAAAAGAGAAGGTGACAGGGCCAGAAGTAATTAGAATTTCAAGATGCCATATGTCTGTGTACATTTTTTGCTGGAAAAATTCTCAATCTAGTAGTAATATAAAGCACATACTATGAAACTAAAAGCTAATGACATTGTCAGGTCTGCAAGACTTTTTGTGCCAGATCAAATTTCATTTTACACAGTTAATTAAGAGTCAAATGGTATTTCCGAAAGTAGCACATTTTTAAAATTTTCAAAATTAGCCTTCCCACACTGTTAGGTAAAGAAAGCTAAAAGCTAAAGAAATGTATGATGAAGATTTGCAATAAATTTAAACCTGAAGTTTCCATCAAATGCTGAACATCCAAGTCAGTTTTTTTTCTCAAGCCTGTTTTACATTTATGCAAAAGCAAATTACATGTAATAGCTGTGCTGAAATCCATTATCTTCCCCAAAGCAACGAGAAAAAGCACTTGACATTTCTGCTCTTTTAACCTATCATCCTCATGGTCTAAAAAGACTATCTCCACTATTACAGGAAAAAAACCCAACCTACCTAACCCCATTTTTCTCAGTGACAGGAAGATATGCATGGATAACATAGCTCAACCAAAAAGAAAAAGAAAACTTTTACGTGCTACCTGTCTAGTAAGTGGCCTTGTAAGTCCTCCTTTCTCCTTCAAACGGCAACCCTATAAACCTGAAAACTTCTACCCAAAACAGTCCTGAAACTATCAGCTGGCGATCTGTACATAAGAGAAAAGGATTTTATGTCAGAGGACCATGCTGACAGCCAGTCCCTTGACCTACACGCTTGTATGTGACTTATTACAGAGGTGAAGAAAACTTGCATCTTGCTGTATTGTGTGATATTTTAAAAGATCCAATATAACCCTTTAGTGAAGGGTATCACCTTCAGTACAGAAAACAAATGAACCATTTTTGCAATGGTTCATCTACAATAGAGCTAGGAAAATGCTGACTTTGTATCACATAGGAAACCTGTTGTAGGGTTTAACTGGACCAAGGAGGACTAGATTTTAGATCAGCCCCATAACCTCAAGACAAAATTTTCTATCCCTGAAGATCTTACTCCAAGAATATGCAGTCTTCCAGTTTCTTCAGTAAAAAAGTCATATAAAACCTTGACAGACAATGGCAAATCAGTGCTCTGGGTTTGGATCTGGAGAGTATGTGGAGGGATGGTTATCTGGTGAATAACTGGGATTGCCAACTGCCTAGTCAGCAAAGAGATGCAACCCATTTATTCTGAAAGTCAAGGTAACTGCCATGTTAAAGAACTCTGTTGCAGAGCTGATTTCATGCACTCTCTTATTCCCCTATTTTAAAGGGAAGTTATGGCTGTTGTAGGACCTTCAATCAATCACAAAAGAATTTCCTGAATTGCAACACCTTGCTGACTGTAAGGCGACGTTAAACAGGAAAGTAATTTTAAAGTCAGTCTACAAATCTTTTGCTCCATCTTTGCCTGGCAGCTGTAAATCTAGTCCTTGGTACTCTAAAATTTGTGCTGCATTCCTATGCAGGCACAGTATTTTTTAGCCACCACAAGCTCACAGTTAAGACAATAGTATGCTGTAAGGTCTTCATGGCTAGCAGAGATTTCCTTAAGGAATAGTGGTTATTTCACACAGCATTAACACATTTTGAGCATCAATGGTAGTTTCAGACTAGAAAGTTAAATTCTCAAGAAACATATTGTCTTAGGAAGTTTGCAAGCAAATTCACAGAATTTGGAATATATAACAAAAACTGATATCCTTTAAAACCACCACTGGGGAAAAAAGTCGCTCTATACAATTACGTGTGATAAGAAACTGCCAGAAGGTCCTTCATGTCTAGAAAAAAACATCATATTCTGTCATTTGTACTCTGCACACGTGCTTAGCTTTCTAGACTCTTAGTTTGTTAGCTTTTCATTTTCATGACATTTCTGTGCCTTCTTCACCTTGAGGTAAATTGTTACAGATGAAAAAAGCTATTTCTAAAATAAAACCTTTTACCCACTCATTAATTCACTCATGGAGGACCTACTTCTACCCCCTTCTGGTTACTGCTAATGTAAGGCCTGGAAGTTGTGCAAAACAGTGTGGCATCTTTTAGAAAAGCTGCTTCTCTGCAAAGTACTTAGTGATTTTAGCCACAGGTTTACCTTCAGGGGTCTGTAATACAAGGACCTTCTTTCTCCTAAACTATTTAAAAACATGGCTAGCAGACTGATACAAGAATGACTGCCAGACCCTCTGTACACAAATACAATTTGTGAGAGCAACTCTGAATTCTGCTTTCTCTCAAACAGAAGGCACCATTCTGCCTGTTAGAATTTGCTCCTTTGTAACGGTGACATCCTTCAGTCATCACTGCAGTGACTGAAGTGTTTTATTTCTGTAATAAGAATACCTGCAAATACGCCAAAACTTTTGTTTCCAAAAGGATGTAATATCATCACCAATAATAACACCAGCATCATCTATGATGTTCATCAATTCACAAGAGCTGCATAAAGTGGAAAATACTGATATTGTTGCGTATATGGTGAAAACTAGACAGCTTTATACTGCTACAGTTCACAATGCTTTTAGACAAAAAAGTATCCTGATTTTTGAACTCGTGATAACAATGAGATGCATGTTCTTTCTATGAAGTTCAAACAATGATCTTGCATATATAAATAGTCTATTGCTGTTCCACTACACCGTATTCCTGAAATTCCTATTCTTTTTAGGGCATATTTTCAGATAATGAGATCAACGCATGCTACTTTCTAAAGACCAATTAAAGCCAATGCTGTGGTACACGCTAGGAAATTATTTTTGCTCTAAATTGGAGCAATTTCAATTATGTGGCAATAGGACACTCTTCTTCCTTCATACAAATCCTATTTCATTCACCTAAAGATTTATCCGCAAAAGAAAGAATCTTCTTTTCCACAGCACAGGCTCTAAACAAATAAATGCTCACTAAAAAAACGATACCTTTTCAGCCTCTTCACTAGTCACCAAACTTCCCTCTGCTTCATCTTTAGTGATCAAAGAAATTCTGTCTAAAAAAAAAATAAGAGATATAAAAATATCATTAGAAGGCTTCCCAAAAACGCACTTAACGTTAGAAATGAAAAAAGTCTTCCAACTTCTGAATGTGTCATAAGCAGCAGCAAAAATAAAAAAAATATTGCTCAAAGGAAAATGTGACTTGCATAAATGAGTCAACTATGATATAAAAATAAATTAATGAGCATATTCATAAGCTGGTGGAAGTATCCATTTAGGAAACTGCTAATATTATGACAATCAAACTAATGAGACACTGAAATCATAGATCACAGATGAAATGCTGAAAATCTATCAGAAATTACACTTTTAGTCATTCACAGCATGCTCTTCAGTCCTTAATAGCCTTAGAAAAATTAACTCCTAACATACAAACACTTATGCTGTGATTACCTACAGTCTGACTACCAAAGTGCTAGTCCTGCCCCCACTTTGCTCCTTGGTCGTGCCAGCACCACCATCCTGTGCAGTGACCCCCGAAAAAAAAAATAATCTCAATTGCTTTTTACTCCAATAGTTTTTCCAGTCTAGCTCATCACTTGACTATACGAATGCTTGTGCGTGAATAAAGAAGCTGTGGGGGTGAGAGCAAAGAGCAGCAGATTCATAAAGGTTTCAGCAGCAGCACAAGTATAATGCCACCTTAATGTGCCTATAGAACTATGTGGCAGGCTTTCGGGAGAAAGTGAACTCATCAAACAGATCTGCCTTGCTCCTGAGCCACTAACTCATTAGAATCACAGAATCATAGAATCATTTAGGTTGGAAAAGAACTTTAAGATCAAGTCCAACCGTTAAACTAGCACTGCCAACTCACATCTAGCCTCTTTTGGCAACTGCAGTCACTCATGACAAGGCCCAACACCTGCCACATCTGGTAGAAAAGAGGGGATGGGTCCTGCGGCAAGAGGCAGGGAAAACATGACTTCTGCTTTTGGTAGCAGCAAGCGACAAGCAATTTCAGCTACTTAGTGAAAGCAGCTAGGTTACACATAAAGCACCATGATTTTACCATCTTCTCACAAGAAGAGAATCTATTTCGTATGAAAATATCACCTCTGTATTTATAACTTTTTTTTCCTCACAAATATACTGCAGTTTGTTAAAAACTCGGGTTTGTACCAGCTAAAAATTATTAAAATGGTATTCCAGCATAGCTTTGGAAGATCCAAGTTTCCTACTTTCAAAGGTTTTTTTGGTTCACTCTTTTTCCCCCCATAAATTTCTTCAGAGAAGGTCCCCTACAATACTACTGAACATATTATTCTTTCAGTGTTGCCTTGTGCTGTTTTTTGGTTGCTAAACAAATTCCTGTCTTGTATTTTGAAAAAGTTGGACGAAATAGACATTACAGAGTGTCTGGGGTTCATCACTTTGAAAGGTGCTATACAAAAGCATATAATTGCATTTTATAGCATGAACCCTGAACAGATAGAGCTGGGCATTTAACAGATTTTCTTAGCACTGGTTCCAATTAAAAACAAGAGTATGATGTAAAAGATTTTTTTAGTCCACCAGGTTTCATATTTGTAAAAATGTTCCTTTATTTATCACTTGCGTAGTCTCTGAATGTCTTTTGGAATTACACTGCCTTGTATATCCCAGTTTAATCATAGGTAGGTGTCATATTACCACGTATTCTGTCCTTCAGGTTGCTTAAACACAAAATGATCAGTGACAGATTTCAATGCTATCTATCCTTTTTTGAAGCTTAATTTGGAAGACTCTTTTTATATCTCTGCTGCATGAGTTTTTTCCATTTATTTTGAAATTCAGCTGAAAGCATATCTTCTTCTCCTTACTCTGTAACATTTAATTTGTCTCTCTTCCTCTACAATTAATTTACCATTCCAACAAGACTTGGCAAGGCATTATGGATATTGCTGATATGAAATTATTAGTGCAAAAAAGGAAGTTGCAATGTGAAAGATTTTTTTATATATTTTTAAAGACTGCAGGAATAAACCGTATCAAAATGCTGCTCTGGGGTTAGTTTAGGTGTCCCGTTGCTACCAAAGTTTTCTCTTACATAATGGATAATACAACTAGAAATGCTTTTTGTTGTTGTTGCTCCCAAATGCCATCCTACCTTGTATAATGATCTCCCAGAAATCAGCTAAGGCTTTATCTTCCACCTTTGATTTCAAGGCCTGCAGAAAATCATTAAAGCACTGCACCTTGGACAGCTGAAGAAAATAACAGCAATGATAACACAGAAATATTAAAGTAGCTTACTAAACAGCACTGCAAACTTAATTCTTCATGAAGTCATCTAACACGGTGAGCACAAAAGTCAGTAGAGATTTTGTATTTTATCTCTACTAAAGCCAAGAGTTCTAAGGAAAGGTGAGCCACAGAAACTGCTAGAAAGACTTTCTTGTAACTAGCTTTAGACTTTCTTGCAACCAGCTTTATTTAAGAAGAAAGTTGTAGGATTGCTTATTTTTCTTTTACAAGCATCAGGTCACAGGCCTTGTGTTTTTATGTTTAAAAGAAAACACACAACAGCACACAATACCAGAGAAGCTCGTCCCCATTCCAGTAAGAATAAAGAAACATAAAATGCAAATATATTTCTAAACTTTCAAACAGCATAAGAGATTTTAATCTACGAATCAATTCTTTTTGCTGTAGCAAGAAATTATCAAGTTTCTAATACAGAAAATAGGCCCATCATGTCTTAAATTAGAAAGAGATGAGAGTTTTCACATATTAACATTACCTTAATGGCCTCCTCTCTGAAAACTCTGATACAATTGATCCCTTTCATGTAGTACTGTGAACCTTTATTTTCCAGGAACTGATCAATGCGATTTATCAGCTGCTGACTCACTGAAAGACAAGGGGAAATAAATAAATCAAAAAATGCACACTTTCAAGGCAAAAAAATATTTTTCCTTTACACCTCTCCTTTTCTGTTCCACAGGCATCAAAAGAGTTAATCATACCCATACCACCTCAAGCTACTCAAGTTGATAATTCTTATCTGAGCTACTGACAATTACTTCAATCTCTCTGGAAAAGCTAGATACGTTAGGAAGAAAACCAAGCATAGCCAAGGCAAAAGTCTCTCCCTGAAAGCCAAGACAAAAAGGCACTGGCATAGCTTATTTGATAGAAAGTAAAACCAGAACATTTTGGATCCTAAAGCTGAGGGAGGTTACGTTCTACAACGCAAAGCATATCCCTAAACATCCTTTGAAATACATGCATATTTCAATAAAAGCATTAAATTTACAATGAAGGTGTAATGATGTCAAAACAACAGCTGTAGGGTGACTGGAGTTAAAAGACTACCTTGTTATTGACATTAGAGTGTATCTTGTCTCTGTACAGGTAGTTTGATGATTTTTCATGGGAGTAATCCTGTTTATGATTATGGAGATAAGTATTATAAACTGTGCATGCCTGACAGAGAGAAGCAGAGGCAAACAATGAGACTTGTACCAACAAGAAGGGGAACACTAGTTTCATCCTCACTGTTGAGCTCCTAAAAAGGTAGGTAGCTGTAAAACACAGCAAACGTGTCAGGTGAAAATGTCACCAAGAGGTCTGCAAGCCCAACTAAATTCTGCTGGATTTTAGTAATTTTTTTCCTTCATGTTTAATTACAGCTGAAGAATTGCCCAATTTTACCCTGGGAAAAGCCATGCATGAAAAGCATACAACAGTGAGCTATAAACTCAGAGGCACTGTGAAAAGGATGAATAGGGAGTGATAGTCCACTGCCTCTCTCAAAGCAAGAGCAAAGAGCTGGGTTAAGAACAAATGGGAAAAAAAAGCATCTCTTCAAACAAATCCAGTTAACCTCTCTACACCAAGCCACTGTGGGATGCTAGAATTTTTAACAGCTTTTAAAAAAAAAAAAAAAAAAGCTTGAACAAATTCTTAGAATTCTTAAAAGAGGAACTCCATCAAGAAAGATTACAGATGATGTTGCCATTGAGGAAGAAAATGCAGGAAAGCATTCGGAACAAGTCACAGCATCTGCCTGTCCCGTTCTTGTACTGTTAAAGACAGGTTACTGGATTACCTTTACCCTGACCTATAGCCCTTCTTTTGTTCAGATGTTATGGGCACTTATGTTACTACAACTATTTCAGCCATGGAAACAACATGGAAAATCATCTGCCAGAGTGATGGAAGAGACAAGGATAAGTAAACACAGCAAGAAGCAGACATCGTTTCAATACTGTAGTCCACTCTGCTCACTGTAAGCATGCACAGCACTGTTATTTTTATGTTCTATAAATGCCTAATTGAACTGAATCTGAAAGAGAGAAGCTCTGAAAAAAGTAAAACGACATGTTTGATATTCTCCCACTAGCTTTTGACTCTACAGTTTCTAGAAAAGGAGGCGCGTTCTGTCCAACAGCAGCTATCACACAAGAAAGTGTGCTGAAGCGCCTACTGCTCCAGAGGTGATCAGCTCACTCTTTTTATCTATTTTACCAGTAGCTGACAAACTAAATTGAAGTCTCACTACTTAAGCTCTTCAAGTTAAGTCAGTCCATTTTTTTCATGGTTAACGATTTTCTCATTAAATGTTCTAATTTCTTACGAATTGAACTAATAAAAGTAAGTCCTGCTGGTGTTTTCAGTGGTGGTGGTGTTTTTTTTAAACACTGCCTTTTTCATTGATGTGTTAAATTAAAACCCCAGGCACTACGAGGGTGCAATAAAAGTCTTTATTGTCAGAATGATTCCAGCATACTGTTTGAAATTATCAGAAACTCTACTTCTTTTGCATTTATTTTTTTTAAAATCCTTTTCCATTTGATTGCACTGGCAGGCATCAGAAGAAAAAACTTTTTCTTGCTACTGACTGTGAGCTGCCTCCTTTTGGAATCTGTTGTAAGGAACCAAAAAAACCTACGCTGTTTTACTAGGCACTGAAAGACCATAATGGATGAAGGAAACAGGTTACATGGCAACAATATTTTAAGTCAGATTCTTCTAACATCTTGAAACAGTTTGGCTAAAACTGGGTCTGCCCATTGGGTCTCCCTTAAATGACAGGCCAATGATTGATGAATCTAAAATAGATAAAATTCCTGTGTTCTAATTAGACTGCCAAATTAGTTCAGGGGGTCAAAGACAATACCAGAGACTGCAGGTAAGGATTATAACTGGAAGTTCTCTGAAGTGGACTCTGTTTTGGGTGCTGCAAAAAAAATAAATCTCCCTCTTTTTGCAGAAAGGCATGTTGTGCATAAAGATGTCTATCTAAGCACGCTGTGAATATTACCATTAACTCTGATGTGTCCCAGACAAATCTCAGGCACTGGGGTTTTTGAAGCGCAGGTCCTAGAGTTACAAACTGACAGCCTATTCAGGCCACTACTGTGTAATAACAACTTTTTTTCTTCTCCTCCCAACTTCCCTGATCCCTCCACACATTTAAGGAAGTGAACTAATGAAATTCTGCATTTTGCATAAACTGAAATGCCAGCACTCCTAATAAGTACCACGTTCTGCAGATCATCCAAATAAATTTTAATCTTCTGCTTCCCTCTTCTACTGTACCTGATTGGTTAGATAACAAACACAGTCATTAAAGGCTGGAGAACTACAGGTTAAAAAAAATTTAAAATAATCTTTGAAGAGAAGATCTTTTAGTTCTAATAGAATTTAATCCCTTCCCCACTGGCATTCAGATACATTCCTTACTCTACAATACATTCACCAGTGCTGTCATTTCTTGTGAAATATGCCATGAGCAATTACATTCACTTGTTACCCCTGAATAGTTACAGTACAAAAGTGTAGTTATATTGTCATGGTTGTTCAGTTTAGTCGTTGTTCTTGATTACTATGCCAACCAGATTACAGCATAATAATAGATAAGGCTGTATTATAGTCCAAGTTCAAATTCCTTGGGGATTTCCCCTCCCCCCCTAAAAAAAAAATCATCAGGTTAAAAAAATAGCTCTTTCTGTAGACAAAAGACTCCTGTTGTTACCAATCTTTTGATTTATCCACTGGTGGTGGTAATGACTTGTATTAGTGGACAGTGCTTAAATAAGTCATTGACAAATCAGTAAACTACCTGATACTAAATTGTAAATTACTGCTCTGTAAGTATCATCTTTTTGTAACTGAAAAGAAGAAAGAGATTATAAACAGAAAACTGCCCTATTTTTTAAGGACTTCCTTCATCTTTAAGCCAAGAAATAACAATTTTAAGATCAAGAGGTGTTGAACTACTCCAGTGTCCTATGACGTACTGTTCAATTTTGAAATGGTCTCTCTAAATGGTCTGTGGGTAAGGATGAGAATGATTTAGGCTGGATGTCTGAAGGACATCTGGTTCAAACCCCTGTGCAAACCAGGATTGCTGCGCGTCAGGTGGCTCAATGCTCCACTGATTTGAGTACTGAGTAGCTCCAAAGATGGAGAGTCTTCAAGTTTTCTGGGCCCCTCTTTCCTTGTTTGACTATCATCATTGTGGCTTTTTTTTTTCCTCCCATAACATCTAATCTAAATTCTGTTTGTTGCAACTCGGAGCTTTGCATCTCACCCAATCGCTAGACCCTTCAAAGACGAATCTGGCTTCATCTTCTCTGTGAAGCAGACATACAGGAAACTTCAAAGTGATTTTATATACTCAAGTATTTGGTTTGCAAATACTCTTCCAATGACTGAATCATTTTCATCAAACCAGTCATTGCATTTGGCCTACCTAGCAGTAGAGCATGAATAGTCTCCGAAATACACAAAAACGTCCAGTAAGATAGAAATGCAGGCTAACTGCAAAGACATGTGCCAACAAAAAGTGAAAGAAAATACTAGGATTTTTTAAAAATGAGCTTAAGGTCTAGAAAGGTAGTTAACTATATACATTTCTACAGAAAATCTTGCATTAAAATATCATCCTTGTTGCAACTGTCTAATAAATTCCCACTGCAAACCTCTTATACACAATTCTTCTATGCATATAAAGCATCCAGTGCAAAACCAGTGTTTTACGTTTGACTTAAGGAGCTATCTATATGCCATAGCAAAAGTGTGATACCTCAGGCACAACAGAATATTTGCTGAAATCTACACATGCAATTACTGACTCTTTTAACTTTATTTTTCTAGCAATGCCTAGGAATAAAAATATTAACAAACTTGCTATAAAAATAAGCATTTGGTACCATTTGTCTCTGGACATTTTTTCTTATGTCCATAAACTGTACAGTTGTCATTGCAGATTTCTCTCTTCACTGACAAACAGTAAAATAAAAAAAAGCTCTTTCAACTACAGGACTTCAGACATCAAGTTCTCAGGAGTCCTGTAAGATGCAATGAAATCTAGCCCATAAACTTGCACAGAAAATTTACAAATCAAAGAAAATACTATGCACGTGTCAGTATCTTTTTTAATGCCTGTTGAGCCATCCTATCTTCTACAGAAGTGTATGAAAATACAACACCCCATATCAGACACCTTCTGGTCTCCAGAAAAGCAGACATAGATGGAAACCTGTAAATAGTTGAATAGGATGAAGTAGTAGCCATGTGTCTACTCCTTTGGCATTACAAAGATGGCAAGCACTCACTTCATTTGAAAATCTTCTTTGCAGCCACAGCGATGAAGAAACTCATTGTACACCCTTGGGAGTAACGATTAGATTCCACTCAGGCAAACTAATCTATTTTGTTTGCATTCATTGACAAAAATGTCAGAAGCTGTTATCAGAAGACTGCTCTTTGTGATGACTGTGCACTTGTAACCTGCTCAAAATAAGTCCTGCATAAAATGACATCTCTCTAGTCATGAATGCAAATAAGAAAGTAAAGATACTGGAGGGGAAACACAATATTAGTTACATGAGCAATCAACATTAACCAGTAAGTTGACACCCTCACACACAACTCATCACATAAGCCATAAGTGGGTCCCTACTGTAATAAACTACACAGATGTCAATTAAAAACAAAAGTTGATTACTGTTTCAGGAATTGAGCTGCCAGTCTCAGAACACCTATCCCTAAGGCCCTTGCCAATTTAAAACTCTTAGATTTTCTAACAAAAAAGTATTTACACATTAGTGACCCAGTTCTCACTAACAGCAAATGCATCATTTCTCCTGCTCTGGTCTGCCGTGGGACCCAGCATTCAGACATGGGCTGTCTAACTTCCACATAGGCTTCTCCTACAAACAGCACAAACCCTGATCATCAAATCCCAGTGAGGCCACTGCAGGAGATGCACTGGTACTCATTTTCAATGATAAATATACTGTCAGAACTTCCTACAAGCTGTTTAAATAAATAAATAAATAAATAAATGCCTTTGCCATACTTTGGTCTTGATAACTTTATAATTTTGGTGAGAGACTTGCTGTGGACTGAAGAGGATGTGTGCCAATAACCTGCAGCTTAGTTAACAAGCCACTGTACTGTCAGTATTTCAAGTACAACTCTTCTTATTGCTACAACTTCTCTATGTACAAAAAAAATCCACCCCTAAGCAAACAGTTTAAAGTCCTTTGTCCTCCTTATGGAAGGACCCTGTTGCTATTTAGTGGGGAGAGGAGGAAGAAGGAATTGCTGCCTTTTTTAAAAAGAGAATGTAGTCTCTATTCAGTTTGGAAGACTACACTGGATGCTCTTTTTGTACAAGAAAGAAGCAAAACAGGATGCAACCTAATAGTTATCCTGTTTCCGTCCTGACACGTATGATGTAATTGCTGGTTTTTTTCCCAATAAACTACTCGAATGCCACATATTATCCTTTCCTGCAAACACATTTTACATTTCACATGTTCTAGCAGAGGGGAAAAAAAAAAGTTTCATTACTAAATACGATAGAAAATTACACTAAAAAAAACCCCTTAGAACCACTGAATAGTTTTAAGGCAGAATTTACTATTTACATAGCCAGAATGCAATACAGCAAGCCATTAAAAACATGCCTGTAATGTTTTATGTATTAAGCTACCTAAAAGGGTCTAAAGCAGAAAAAGGATTATGCAGAAGAGAAAAATAATATGCAGAGCATATTTTTATTTATAGTGTCTTCTATCTCTCCTGTAAATGGGTGACTGCACTACCTTGTCTAGCTACACCTTATAATTACAGAGCAGATCAGACGTAAAATAAAAGCAGATTGCTCAAAATTTCAGAAGCCATCCAAACGTGTACCGTTGTTATCTCCAGCACAGCTACCAAGTGGACATATTTAAGCAGTCTTTAGTTAAACCATCTTCAAGGATAATCACTATACTTATTTCTGCCTTAAAGCTTTCCTACACGATAAAATTAATTACCATAACAAAGTAGTCAACTGTTACACATTTTCTATATTGTAATATATCGTATAATGCTTTTTTACTGCATCTTAATATATCTGGGATTTGAGAGCACAATTCCAAATATTTTTTCAATAAACAATTTCTTCTGGATGTAATGCAAAAAATGTGAAAAGCTGGTTAGCTGGCTTACAGGTCTGGAAATTCTGGAGAGAAATAGCTGTGTAAGCTTTAACAGACTGTATCATAAATCAATATACTCCTCAACATCCTCCTCAAACTATGTCCAAAAGGACCACAGGATTTGTTGAAATACCCAGCACCTCACTTCAGCACCTCTGCAAACCTTTTTCTTTGAAAAGGTGTGCTACATTAGTGGCTATTCAGCAGATGAGGTTTATCTTGCCATCCATTAAAAGACAAAATGACCCCATCCATCTTGTGCATTCTTTTCAGGATACCTTTGGATTACATATATCTCTGTATAGCTATTCCAGCAGGGAAATACCATACAAACAAATGATAATTCCTTTGCATTTTCAGACTTAGGGCATCCAAGACAGTGGCTGACCTGTGCTTTGTATTCTTCCTCGCCTCTGCATCAAAACCCTGTCTTGCTGTACGCTGAGAATAGATCTGGTGCACACAGATCCTGCTTTCACCTTTCAGAGTTACATACTACCTGCTTATTACACCCTAAATTCACCCATGCTTTCTTTTGCTCACAACGAGCGTTAAGAACTGACCTTTGCACGTACAGATTTAAACCCCAGGCATCAGATTCTTATTTCTTCATAGAACAGATTACGTAGACAGCAGAAGACAGGTTTCTCACTCTGTTTCACACAGCCAACAGCCCTCCACTTCAAGCCAGAAAGATCCCATGAAGCCAGATGAGAAGCTGATACCCAGTTTGAATGAGGGAGTCAGTCAGTACCAAGGGATCTTCTGTTAGGAACACCCGAGGAGTGGCCCAGATGCCCCCAGTGTAGCTGTCCAGGGCCATCTTACACAAACACAGGTATCTGAGACTTTCAAATAGGGAAGGCAAATACTGACATAGGAATTACGAGTGACAACTTTCTTTGCTGAGCAGCACTAGAAGCTAAGCAGTGAACACCAGGGAATCTCACATAGCTTTAGAAACTTATGTTTAGAGAAACAGATTGCATTTACTGAACTGACAATGCTACTATATATAATTAAGATAGATAAAAGTCATTTACCGTCTTTGAAGTCAGCATTTTTCTGCCTCACCATAATTCGGAAATCTTCTGCTGGGTTAACACTGCCAACCTATAAAAGGGCCAAAAATGATACAATCATCTGCCAATATCCATCTCTTTATT
Organism: Ibidorhyncha struthersii; assembly: GCA_013398815.1. Lineage (NCBI taxonomy): Eukaryota > Metazoa > Chordata > Aves > Charadriiformes > Charadriidae > Ibidorhyncha > Ibidorhyncha struthersii. The sequence continues at coordinate 422,838 of VZSZ01007384.1, read as the reverse complement.
CTTGCGAGGCAACAAGAACCTTTAAATTTCTGTTTATTTTAATATGGAAACAGAAGCTCTACAATTCTCTGCGTGCGGACTCATAAAATGAAAGTCTTACAATGTGTGTTAACGTGCGGTACTCCTAGCAAAGGTTAGTTATGACATGAGCAAGATGAACTTACGCTTAACTACACTGCATTCTTATAAGCCAACCATATTCTCTGGGGTTTAGAGGTCAGAAGCACAATAATTCAGGCTATCTGCTGGTTCAGCTTTGAGACTTTCTGTAGCACAGACCTCTCACTAATTTTGACAGACGTTTAATGAGGAATGGGAGCTCCCAGGCATGTGGGTATAGAATCATTGGTTTGCCACTCCAACAAGAAGCTCAAAATTAAAAGCTTGCACTGAATTCATTTACCCTTTCTGACCCAGTCTGACATCCTTAAAGCTGAAGCTCTAAGTGGGCATACAGGTGCAGAAACCTTACAAAGGAACTAAAACCAGGTCAAATATGAACAAACATCTACTGAAAAACGGATGGAATAAATTCAGAAAAAAAAATTACATTGATTAACATTTCCTTTCAGGGATTAAAATTCTCCTAAATTTATTTGAAAATTCTGTGCTTTGCTGTCAAAATAATTCTTTGATCTTTCAATAAGCTTGCTTGGTCTCCTTCTGTTTCTTTTAAATCTGGCAATGCCATTTTTCAGGAAAAATCAGAAGTGTATACTACAAGTTCAAAATATTTAAGTCCTTTTAGATTTTAAATATTTTTTAAAATCTCAATCATGCATTTTAAAAAACAACATTAAAGCATAGTTTCACAACAAGTGAAGTTATCTCAATGAATATTAAATCACCTTTTTTCCTGTAATTTGAAAAATCAAATAAAGGAAGATGCACAGTTATGATGCAGGCTTCATCTACCCATGTACGCAATATCTGGAATTAAGTTAGATGTTTCACCTATCACCAAGAGGAAGCCAAATTTGTGATTTAGAACCCCAACCAATGCAGAGAACAGCCTCTAAAATCTCAGCAATACCTTTGATCAAATATACAGAGGCAACTTCTATGTTGCAGATGAAAGAGAGCAAGACAAAATTCAACCACTGAACCTCAAATTTGAGATTCTGTTTTCTTCAGATCTTCAGGCTTGCCCTTTAGAGTTCTAGACACCGGGGGAGAATTTTGTCCTAAAATATCCAAGACTGATAGAAAGTTGTGCTAAAATACACCTAAGGGCAGAGGAAGTTGTCTTTAAACTCTCTAGCAGAGAGTCTCAAATCTACAAGTAGACAATATTTCAGTCATGTTTCAGCTAGAAACCTTCCTTTTATCAGGAATTCTGTATATTCACTATAATACACTTAGAGAAATTAATCTTCCACTTTAATAATCAGATTTGTAAATATGTGCTTACAGAGGTGACATTGCCTTCAGCAAGTTTCATGATGCTAAAGCTACCTTCCTCATCTTCAATTTTTGGTTTCTTAAGTTTAGGTCCATCTTCATTGCTGCAAATGAGAAAGACAAAAATGAATATAAACACTTAAAGTAAACTGTCCTGCCTACTAAGTAGGGAGTCAGTAAATTAATGAAATATACACTGAATACTGGACAAAACTTCATTATACAACTGTTCCCAAATTAACACTAAACCATGCCTCATTTTTCCCCACAGGCTGCAGAAAGCAGACAGTAGAAACAGAGATCAAACTTTATCCTAGCATAAAGGAAAGGCATCGCTTGTTGAAGGGGCAAGATTATTCATGTCTATTTCAGGAGTCAGTTTACTCATACACATCTTGTCCACCATTCTAAATACATAATATCTCCAGTCACTTTATTTGGAATCTGTATATTGAGTTAACTTTGATAATTTGCAGTATATGATTTACAGTATATTACATGACATTTGGTATTCTCACCAGATCTTCGTAACATGAAGTAGCAATGAAAATTAACATTTAAGTAAGAAATTCATTTACTCTTCAGAAATTACCTGCTAGTTCCTGTCTTGGAATTGACAGCTACTACAAATCTGCTTACACAGTGGCTTTGGAGTTTAAAATACTCTCCATCAGCACACGGGAGCTTTATACACTTCCACTTACAGGAGTCAAAACCTGCTAGACAAACCCCAATTAAGTATGTAAGAATTCTCTTAGAACATTTTAAGCTACATCTCAAAATGCTTTCAAAAGACTATTTGTTGTTTTTGAAAAGCTAGTTGTGATTTTAGGCTATTTTCTAGCTTTGCCCACACAGGTAACATTTACCAAGGTGTACATTCAAACCAGGAACTTAATTGCAACATCTAACATGCCAAACTGTAGAGCACATCTTGGCAACAGAAGAATCCAGCTAATCACAAAAGGGGAAGAAAATCAGACACTGTGTTCTCTGTCACTTAATGGGACAGGCTACTGACACAGAAGAATCGATTTCAGTTTAAGAATGACTGAAATCTACTCAGCAATCTAAATGGCAGTATTTATGTTCAAGGAATCCCAAAACAAAGAAGTTTTTTCTTAAAAAATCTGCTACTGAAGTGAAACGAAGAAACTGCTCAATGATATAGGGACAAAGCCAGAGATCCTGTACTAGTTGCCACTTCGCATTCTACAAGGTTAGAACTGATTTTAAAAAATGCATTGCACCTTACAGAAGCAATCAACGATTAGAAAGAACTTGTACAGTCTTCCTGTTTACTTTCTATAGCACACTCCTCCCCTACTTCACAATCAGTGTCTATCTCACTTTGTTTCAGTAGTCCTCTCTGTCCTTTACTTAATTTTGTCACTACTAAAATGAAATCCCTTCTACTCAGCAACTCCTGTCATCCAACATAACCTCACTTATCACTCTAAGAGAAATGATGACTTTGGTTATGCCTCAGGACAAGGATAGGATACCTTGCTTCATTCTCAACTCTGCTGACTTTCTGGCTGACCTTGAACGAGTTGCTTGATTGTTCTGGACAGCTGATATGCCTGTCTGTAAAATGGAGAAACTGATGCTTACCTAACACCAGTGAGTTTAGAACTGCTACTTGAACTAAAATTCTTGTATATTGACATGCTTTGATGAAAGGTGCAAAGAACAATGAGAATTGTCTTTTAGAATCTTTTTCTCCAAAGGTGTTTTGCAAGCAATTGCAATGTCTTGAAATCTTTTTCCTCCCGCATTATTTTTACCAATCCAAAATTTTCTGGGATTGGAGGAAGGAGGAAAACATAAATGATGATGCTGCATTTAACTGCCTAGGACCAAATCTATAGGTATCATTAATCAGTGCAATACAGCAGAAACTAATGAATCCAGACCCATTTATACCAGCCAAGGGTGTGACATTTAGAATGTGTTACTGGTAATGCACTGATTAGCAGTATTTTTAAACTGTAAAATGTGCAGCTACTATTTGGAAAAAAAAAAACCAAAACCACAAGATTAATTTAAAACACCCACTACTACATTTATATAGAAACCTCTCACATACTGCAAAACTGGATGAGGTAGCAGTCCCTCCAAAGCCAACCTAAGTAAAATGCTTTTATTTTACTGGGTATTTTAAACTACACAGAGCTTACTAAAAGTGAAACAACTGAATGCTGAATATTAAAATCTGTATTAAGATACCATGCCTATATTTACGCTGCCTTAATCCCATTAGACCTTAAATATTAAACACAGGTGAATCAGGACAATATCATAGAATCAAAGAATACTAGGTGGGAAGGGACCTCAAGGTTCATCTGATTTAACCTTTCCTGGCTAAAGCACGCTCTAGACAAGATGGCCCAGCACCCTCTCCTGCTGAATCTTAGAAGTGTCCAATGTTGGGCCACTTCCCTGGGAAGATTATTCCAACGGCCAATTGTTCTCATTGTGAAAAATTTTCCTCTTGTGTCCAGTCAGAATCTCCCCATTACCCCTTGTCTTTTCCATGTGACTCCTTGTAAAAAGAGAGTCTCCATCTTCTTTGTAGCCACCCTTTAAATGCTGGAACATGGTGACAAGGTATCTCCTAAGCCTTCCTTCAAGGCTGAACAAAACCAGTTCTCTCAGCCTTTCCTCATATGGCAGGCTTCCCAGTCCTTTGATCATCTTGGTGGCCCTTCTCTGGACTCTCTCCAACCTGTCCACAACTTTTTTTATACAGTGGGGCCCAAAACCAAACACAATATTCCAGATGTGGCCTGACAAGTGCCGAGTGGTATAAAGACTTCTTTATCTCTGCTGGTGATGGCCTTGTTGATGCAACCCATCATCCTGTTGGCTTGCTTTGATGCTGCAGGCCACTGTGAGTGAACAGTGAGCTCGTTTGTCCACCAGGACCCCCAGATCCCTTTCCACAGAACTTCTCCCAGCCAGGCAGATCCCAGACTGTGCTGCACTCCTGGATTATGTTTTCGCAGGTGCAAGACCTTACACTTGTCCTTGTTGACCTTCATAAGGTTCTTGTTAACCCACTCTTCCAGCCTATCCAGGTCTTCCTCCATGGTGGCTCTCCCTTCCGAAGTATCCACTTCCCCATTCGGTGTGGTATCATCAGTAAACTTCATCAGGGTACACTTGATCCCATCATCCAGATCACTTATGAAGATATTAAACAGCACTGGACCCAGTATCAATCCCTGGGGGACCCCACTTGTGACAGGTTGCCAGTTTGAAAAGAGCTGTTTACCAGCACCCTCTGGGTGCAGCCTGTCAGCCAGTTCCCCACCCACTGCACAGACCACTTGTCTCCTCTAGGAGGAGGCTGTGCAGAACCGTATTGAAAGCCTTGGAGAAACCCAGGTAGACGATGTCCACTGCCCACCCCATGTCAACCAAGCAGGTTACTGGTGATGTGATGATAGGAGAAACAAACCAGTTTTAGAAAACAAAAAATAATGGTCAAGAGAGCTTCTAGCCAACTTTTTCAAAACACTTCAGTGCAAATTATCTAGATCTGATAGTTTTAATAAGTTGAATGTTATATGGTGTTTAACATTTTCCTTAGTCATTGTTGCAGACCGATGTACTTTTCCTTATAAAAGGATTTAATTATAGTACTCGGCTTTTCCCCAAACACAGAACAAAAACATACAGGTAACGCTTCTGTTGTAGTACTGACAATACTACTGTTCCCATTCATTACTACAGAAACACCATTTATTTTTCATATTTTTAAATCCTATTACCATTCATCCTTCTTTGCATAGTTGAGTCTGTATCCTTTTGCCTCCCTTACAGATTTTTTTTTTAATCATTTTAACGCCCTACACCAATTTCTATCTCAATTATTTTTATAGCTGCTTTCATTACCCCTCTAAAGTAAACCAGTTTTGAAACAAAACAGCTTTCCTTCTTGCCTGTCAAATTGATGCCTTTGGGGCGACATACGAGCAACTACCAGTAATGGGTCACTGTTTTTTGTTTAAATTCTCTCCCTAGCTTGTTTGAACCTTTTTTTTTTTTTCAAAAAAAAAAAATGGTTCTCTCTCTCTTAAATACACATATAAATGTATGTATACACACACAAACTGGTGTACAAAGCAAGAACAAGAGAATTTAATCCGTGTGAATTCACAGACACTCTAAGGCAAGACAGGCACACAGAGCAATGAACAAAATAAAAAGCAAGGTGCTTCCCAGTCGGTATACAAAAATGTGGCCACTATACCAAAGCAGAAGTCCTATGTCATGTCTTCCCAAAGATAACATGCTGAGGAGGCTCTAGCCAACCCCAGGTAAAGGATATATGACAGCTCAGCTAAGCAAGGCCTCAAAATGGCTCAAAGACCTTGTTCCTAGCGCTGAAAGGACTGAGCTAAAAATAACAAAAAGGAGGCAGAAGGAGCTAACTGAGAACTCTCCAACATTTCACGGGACCCACTAGTGATATTATAGGCATTCAATAAATTAAGCTTTAAGAAGCAGATTTTGTTTAAGCAAATTGACTTGGTTGGAGTGGCAGTACCAATTACGCATTTATTCTTCATATTTGCAGCACAAATAAAGTAAACACGATATATGTAATAACAAAAAATATAATAAAATAAAAATAAATAAATAAAATAATCATCTTAAAACCTGTTCAGACAACAGATGTTCCAGGAAGAGTCCATAACAGTTCGATTTTTCAAGACACCCACATTTATTGCACAGCAGATAATAGTGGAGCTGCTTTTCTTTTGATTTGGAATTCAAAATGAAAGCTACTGAACAACCTAAATCGAGCAGGCTGAGAAGGAAGACTCATCTTTACAGCTACTTTAAAGCTCTGCAGCATTTATTCTAAACTAAACGAGGCCCTCTGTTATTCTTATTTGAACTATTTTATAACTACCAGTAGGACAAACTGTTCGACCAGGAGACAGTAAGCAATGCAACAGGTTGCCCAGAGAGGATGTGCAGTCTCCATCCCTGGATGTTTTCAAGACCAGTCTGGATGAAGCCCTGAGTTACCTGTTTAGATCTCATAAGTGACCCTGCTTTGAGCAGCAGGTTGAACAAGAAACCTCCTGAGGTCTCTTCCAAACTGACTGATTCTGTGACAACACATATACATGAGGAAGCTACAGACTGGTTCCTGGTGTGTCTTGCCCTGTAATAGTAAGACCACCACTACTCACAAAATACCCTAGACATACTGTGGTACCACAATATTCTCCACCCACCAGTATTTTTTTCAGTGTGTAACTCATTGATCTTATGTTCCAAAGACTCTGAGCCTGCTTCATTCAGCAAAAACAATTTGAAGTGTAAAAAAAAGTTTCAAAAAAAATCTATAATACATCTCCAACTTACTTGTCTTTGAAGATGTCTTGAGCAGTCTTCTCTTCTTTTCTCTTGCCAACTTCCTTTAGGGGGAAAAGCGCTTTTACTTTTTCAAGAGGAGCCTGACACCTTTCTTTTACCACACAGGGCATCTCCAGCATCTCTAAAAGGTGCTGTTCAATTGGTGGCAATGGCTCACTGGGGTGAAAAGCCTTATGCTGCAAACACTGCAAGAAACAATTTGAGCAAAGAAAAACATTTAGTTTATGTGCTTTTAGTATAATGCCTGTGTGCCTGAGATCATACGGTATATGCAAAATATCTTCCATATTAAAGAAACTACCTTCATATTGCTGACAAATATTCCAGCTCACAAGTGGATTGAAAGTCATATGATCAGCTGTTTAAGGAGATTAATAATGATATTAAACAAGAACACTGATGCAGATCAGTGTTCCCACAATCACTGGAATGAGTTCTGTGAAAACTATTAGGAAAATCCCAGAAATGAAAGTCATTTGCATCTACTCAGCTTTTTAACTTTGCTTTATATAAAAGAGTCACATGGGAGAGATTTCTATACATTCCAAAATTAGGCAACGAGATATATGTCCCAACCATGTATTCCAGTAATTGCCAATTTATCGACCCTCAAAGAAAATATTTCTTCTTGGTCAATAAAACTCAGTATGTGTACAAGATAAATTTTCACCAGTTTAAGAGCAAATAGAAACAGAGAAGTTAAATGTGCACAGGTGAGACACAGAATGTAGGTATGTTTGCAAATTAGCTTTGAAAAGAGTGAGGGAATAAAGGGCCCTGACAAATGTACATCAAAGTTGGAACAGATGGTAGGAGCTACAGAGGAGAAGGCTTTTTCACCGAAGTGTAAAGACAGTACACATAGTCAGGGAGCAAAGCAGAGGTAGAGAGATGAGGTTAATGAGGCAGGCTACAGAAATTCCATTGAGAATTTTAAAAACAAAGTAGGTATCTCTTAAATGTTGTGAAGTGTGAGACAGCAGTAGAGATGTATGTGTATGTGCACACAGATACCAGTGCATGCACACACATACATAGGAGAATAATTTTTCCAAGCTCATTATACTGGCTGAATTAGACACAAGCGTGAAGGTAACTACTCAGTAAACTAGGAATACAGCAGAGATTTGCTCCCCTGTTGGCTGTCAGACATGACATTAATGTAAAAAACAAAACCAAAGCAAATAAAAAAACCTCTATTCATGCTGAAAAGCTGCCAATAAAGAAAATCCAGACCATATGCTACACATCAATACTGATGTGCTTTCATGCTGCCATTAAGATTCCAATCCATATCAGAGCATACTTTCAAAAGGAGGCTGTCATACAAGGCTACTGATTTGGAAACACTTGTAATGATTTGAGGCACAATTATTTTGAAAGAGAGTAAAAATGTTGCTGGAAGCTGCAGTAATGGCTCTTGTGATACAAAAAAAAAAATATTAAAACAACATTAGGGGATTGAATTAAGCTCACAAAGCAAAAAACTTAACTCCCCTGTTGTCAATGTGTTTTTCAGGCTTTTGCATCTGAAATCTCTGTGTGTGCAGCTGCAAGAGCTGAGCAGACTAAGTAGCCACAGCCTCCACTTGTTCCTGTTTTTAGAGTAGATGATGACCTCTGAAACCTGAGATGGCAGGTACCATCAAAACTCAGATTCTAAATGGAGATGAAGTTGAACAAACTTAACCTGAAGTTTCTAATCCCAAACAGTCCCTTTAAACCTTACTTCCTCTTCCTTCTGCGTCCAGCAAGAACCACTCCTACCTTCACTGGCTAGAAGGCAACCCACACTGCCACTGGCCTCCAGACTCACTGTTCTATTCATGCATATTGTCAGCAATGCACCAGCTCCTCCTTGCTCTTCCTAATTTTGTTACATTTCCAGTCTAGAGATATAGCCAGCTTTCAGGAACATGGGTCATTCTAAGACATGGGACACAATGGATGTAATGAAGTGGGCTTTTCACATAATTAGTTCCATGATGAGCAATGGCATAAATGCATGAATAGACAGGAACTTACAGCAAGAAAGCACCCTGCCTCATTCCCTTCCACACAGCATCTGGGAACACGCTTTTGTAAGAACATATTTTAGCAAATCCTACAGGAACCTGATAGTATTTAAAGCCTTGGAGCATGGCAGATATTCAGCTATCTAAAAGATAAGCATCTAGTCCATACCAGTCACCTACTCACTCTATGCAACCACAGTGATCACGTACTTAGGATCTCCAAAACAAGAAGTATCAATTACTTTCCCAAGGTTCTTTTTCCATGGATTATGGAATAGACTTGGAAAACCCAGTTTACACTAGTTAGCTAGCTTTAGAGTGGTTAAACCTGTGTGAACTGAATCCCAACACAAGTGTCTCAGAGTTCAGTTTACACCTAGTTTGTGACAATTTCAAAATGACCTTCAAACAGATCCACTACATTAAACCAAAATCACAGAATCACAGAATGGTAGGGGTTGGAAGGGACCTCTAGAGATCATTTAGTCCAACCCCCTGCCAAAGCAGGTTCATCTGGAGCAGGTTAGACAGGAACGCATCCAGGCAGGTTTTGAATATCTCCAGAGAAGGAGACTCCACAACCTCTCTCGGCAGCCTGTGCCAGCGCTCTGTCACCCTCAAAGTAAAGAAGTTTTTCCTCATATTGAGATGGGGTTTCCTGTGTTCCTGTTTGTGCCCACTGCCCCTTGTCCTGTTGCTGGGCACCACTGAAAAGAGTCCAGCCCCATCCTTTTGACACCTGCCCTTTAGATATTTATAAGCACTGATGAGATCTCCTCTCACTTTTCTCTTCTCCAGGCTAAACAGACCCAGGTCCCTCAGCCCTTCCTCATAAGAGGTGCTCCACTCCCTTGATCATCTTTGTAGCCCCGCGCTGGACTCTCTCCAGTAGTTCCCTGTCGTTCTTGAACTGGGCAGCCCAGAACTGGACACAGTACTCCAGATGTGGCCACACCAGGGCAAAGCAGAGGGACAGGATGACCTCCCTTGACCTGCTGGCCACGCTCTTTGTAATTCACCCCAGGATACCACAGGCCTTCTTGGCCACAAGGGCACATTGCTGGCTGATGGTCAACTTATTGTCCACCAGGACTACCAGATTCCTCTCCACAGAGCTGCCTTCCAGCAGGTCAACCCCTAACCTGTGTTGGTGCATGGGGTTATTCCTCCCCAGGTGCAGGATCC
>VZSZ01007384.1:360378-412835 GCA_013398815.1 Ibidorhyncha struthersii | reverse complement strand
GATCCGTCACTTGCCCTTGTTAAACTTCATAAGGTTCCTCTCCGCCCAACACTCCAGGCTGTCCAGGTCTCGCTGAATGGCGGCACAGACTTCTGGTATGTCAGCCACTCTTCCCAGTTTTGTGTCACAAGCAAACTTGCTGAGGGTACACTCTGTCCCCTCATCTAGGTTGTTGACAAATATGTTGAACAAGACCAGTCCCAATACTGACCCCTGGGGAGCAACGCTAGCTACAGGCCTCCAACTGGACTCCATGCCACTGATCACAACCCTCTGAGCTCTGCCATTCAGCCAGTTCTCAATCTACCTCACTGTCCACTCAGCTAACCCACACTTCCTAAGCTTACCTATGAGGATGTTATGGGAGACAGTACAAAAGTACTTACAGAAGTAAGACTACTTGTTGCTGAAAGCCCTTACAGACATCCTTGAGCTACCTCATGTGCCACTGCTGCTCTGCTTTTTCAAAGAACATCACTATACAGTCCAACCACTTACAAACAAGCTCAGTCCTCTATGGATGCTTACACGTGGTCTAACAAGAGCCATTACAGCATATTTAGATGCAGACTCTGCAGCTGGATCCCATGAACTATACGATGCTGCAGGCCACCATCCCCACAAACCATCCCCCCAGGTCTGTCTCAGTACAGAATAATCGTTGTGGAGCAATTTGTTTATTTGGCTAGCAAGTAAAACACACCGCATTTCCCAAACATCTTATATGCTTCAGATCCCTGTGTTTAGGAGGAGCAACTTAAACAATGACGCGGGAACTCTGCCAGCACAAAGGCTATGGAAGTTCAGTTAGGCTTTTCTGGAAGCATGGAATAAAAGTTGAAACTGGATATAGGATATTCCTCATCTTCCACTCTAGCAAGCTTCAGTGACTCCTTTCCACCCACTCTGTCATTTCCTGATACCTACCCACAACTTCCAGAGATAATTTAGCTTGATGTTCCTGTTTAAATTCTGGCTCTTGTCACTTATCATTCCAAGTATCTTCATGAGGCAACAGAGCAAGGAAATGAAGGGGGAGTTCATCCTTTCTTCAAAGTTATTTTTCCAAACCATCTGTAGGTCCCGTTGAGCCCAACCAATTTACTGGCTACATTCAAAGGATGCTGTATAATTTTCCTTCATAGTTCTTAAGGAACCAACAGTGCCACTTGGTCTAAGAGCAAAATATTAAGAATCTGGAACATGTTTGCAGCAAAGGGGAGAACAATCTTTCTGTAACTTACACAGATTAATAGCAGTTTTGTAACCTAGATAAAAAAATGGGGCTGTACGCGGCAAAATAAAGCACTAAAAGGACTGGTAAATTAGGGGTTTATAAACAGCAAGCACTGTGGACAGGAACTGTATACTACCTAGTACATTGAAATAGTCAATAAATGCTTTTTCCACTAGTAGCATTCACCCTTACAAAATTCTACTATCCTCTAAGAAAACTGGTGAGTTACGAGGTGATTCTCTTCTAGCAGCACTTGACTCAGCTGCTGGGACAACTCCATCACACTGTTTCAGAAGAAAAATGGCACACCTAAAGAAACATCTTATGTCAATAGCCACCATCCACTAAACCGAAAGAACGCAAAATTGTATCTAGTGATATAATAGAGGAAATTCTATCCATTATGTGTTTCATTTACAAGCAAAACCAGATTTGGTTTGCAATATCCAAGCTTTACAACCCTTCCTAAGATACAAGTCGCACAGAGGTCAATCTATTATAAGCTCTTGCCCAGCAACAACCTTCTAGTGACCAAATCTTGCATTCAGTTACACACTGTCTTGTCAATATGACTGGCAGAATTTGAAGGGAACACTCAGTTCTTCAGGTGTCAATCTGAGTAGGATTTTAAGACAGTGGGCTTACATGTGTTCCTGAAACATACATACAACCTTCAGATCCTTTGCTTCTTTTGACAATACTGAGGGCAGCATGGCTGTTGGAAGCTAGGGTAAGTTTTCTTAGCTTGAAAAAAGCATCTTCTTCCTACTTGTAAACTGAAAATTTTCATTTGGAATTGTTGAGATACGATGAACACGGTTGCTATAACACCATTTTTGGTCAATTTTCAGAGTGGAGTCACGCACTTAATATATCTCCATGGCTCTGTATACAACACAATTTTGCAGCTGCATAAATTGCATCGTAATTTTCCTTATTTATGAATTTGCTATGTCATTTTTTTGAGCACTTGAATTCCAATGTATAATTAAGTCTCTCATCCTCACAGTTGCAATGAAAATCTTCAAGATACGAAAGGAATGTGAATCAAGATGTAGACAGCTTGATACAATAACTTCAGGAAGTGTGAACTGTTCTGCTTGCCCATAAAACGTGTCAGCTCAGACACCCAAATGGAATATTTTAAATGTCAACAATGTTAACCATTTACTGCTGATCAAATTCACCTCAGATTGATCTGTTCTGGAACCACTGCTAGATGCAACAACACAGAGAAAAGTGACTCTGCTCAAGATTTGATGGGACACAGAATGAGGAAATAAAGAGAATCCTGATTTTCAGTCAATTTCTCTCTTTGCCCAGAAGCTGAAGACTAAGTCTACGTCCAAACCATCATCATGGCAATACAGTGTTGAGATACCCAAGCAAGTTTTAACTTGTCTAGTCTAGGTGCCTGTGAATTTCATTGATGCTGCTGCAGACGTCTCAGCACAGGTTCCTGGAAACTGGAAATTTTAATAATAAAATCTCTGTCAGGGACAAGAGAGAAATCCCTGGCTACCCCATACTTACGTATGCAAATGAATTTCTACTCCCACTTCACAATGCAGAGCTTCCCAATGTGAATCAGAGAAAGACAGAAAGGTGAAAAGTCTTAACAAAAGTAGTTTTTTTAAAAATGCCATATAGATCATCTCACCTGATATAACCTCTGAAAATGAGGGTTTGGGATTTTACTGGGCTTAAACAGGTCCTCAAAAGTTTCTCCAGCATCGTCTTCACAAACCAAATTCATAGAATCAATCAAAGAGTCAACAGCAGATAACTGATCCGCTAAGGCAGCAATTACATACAAAGAAAAATTAAATACACTTGCAGATGGATACATTTCATGAAACAATTTATACATGAAGATTCACTTCACAATGTGAGATTTTGACCAAGCCATTACATGCCACAGAATACACTGCAAATATAGACGTGACAATAAAGAATATAGATAATGGACACAGTAATAAAACCCCTGTTTTATTTAAGGACTACAATGTAAAGTCATAAACCTTTTTTTTTTCCCCCTCAAGACCTCAATTATTGCTGCCTTTCTGCTTCCATTTTTCTTCTATTTCAAGATGTTTTTATTTGCAACAGAAGGTTTATAGGCCACTTAGAAAATAAGGAGAACAGTTGCCTTGAAAAACTAAATGGTATAATATAAATTTTAAAAAGTTATGATTGCAAATTAACACAGTTCACAGTAGTCAACTATCACTTCGGTAAGACAGGTTTTAGACTTGTTCTCAAACTGCTGGTTACAGGCAAGAAAATAGAAACTGTTTCAGAAACAACCCAGCATGCCTTATATACCCTGACGTGCAGATGCCCACTGAATGGATCTCCGAACAGATTAAAGAAGTGGGAGTGGATTTTAAACTACATCCATTTACGCTCATTGCTGTGCAGAATTCTCAGAACAGTGAGTAAAGCTTTGTACGGCTGCATGTTCTACGGCTCTCCAAAGATGCCCTCCATCTGAATCTGGACACCAGTAAGTGCATACTTTAAAAAAAACACACACCACAGAAAATACAGTCTTAGCCTCTGTACATTGTAATAACAGCTGCAACTGGCTACAGGACCAGCTTTGTACGAATGGAGCTGATGCCTCTATTCTAATTCTAGCTAGCTAATCCCATATTGTAGGTCCCACAAGGTTTGGCCATTTAGTCTAACAAATGAGTTCAAAGATCAAAGGATATGGAGGACTGTATCTCAGATGTCTATCACAGAGATCCTGTGAGACTAATAATCCCATAACCCAAGCCAGAAGTCATTTAACAGGACTGTTTTAAAAGACTGCCTGCAAACCTCACGTCTGCTCAGCCTGCAACTAAGCTGGCAAAGTTTGATAAAAGATTTACACTTCAAGATGACATCACCATAATGTATTCCCAAAGGACTGTTTTTTTTTTCCTAAGCCAAAATAATGACAAAGCTTATGTTTTCATTGGAAAGCCAAATATTCTAGCTCTTTTAGAGTGTCTTAAAGGAAGACAAGTAGGTTACTTTGTCCAGTTGCCCAGTGAAGGACTATCTTACCTGTAGGAATGCATTTTTTATTGTTTTTCAAGGATGAAAATATGTACTGTCTTAAGTCTTCTACATAAGGTAGTTGCACGTAGATGAGACACTGAGCAAGACAAAAGAAGAAAGAAACAACTGAGTCTGAAGTACAAAAATCTAAAGTATCCCAAAGTGCCCTATCAGGGCAATATAAACATAACAAAAATCCAAAGATGTAATATCTGTGTGTATCAAAATACTTAAATAAAATATTTACAGAGCAACAGAGTTTTAAGCAGAATAAAACACAGCATTATTTTATAATATAGTGATGGCTACACCCCTCATTTTTCTAATGGTGGAATAAAGACCTCCCAAGTCATCTCATCCCTTTTTCTTGTGCAGAGTTCCAACCAGCCAAACTTTAAATGCCCCACACACGAGCATTTGGGAGTTTTTATCATAGTTTCAAAGTCAAAAGTTGGTTTTGGTTTTTTAACATTCTCAGCCTAATTTTTTCTTTATTCAAATACCTCCTCCATTCCATATCACCCTAAATAATTCCTTTCCATCCGTTATGTTTATACCCTTCAAAAGTCTGAAGATTGTTATGTCCGCCCCCACCTTCGTCATTGCTTAGCCATGCTATACATATTTAGCTCTTTCAATAGTCTCTCATAAGAAAGATCAGTGGAAACATATGCTGCAAAAATTGACATACTGTGTTATTTCTGGGTCTCTCAGAATTTAAAAAAAATTATTTCAAATCTGATTCTGCTGTATACAAAACTTTCTTTTCTTTTTCCTAAGAAACAGACTTAATTTTTTTCTCCTATCTTTTAAACTAACCTTTTCAAGTAAGTAAATACACTACTGTTTTCCTAACTCTCCATATGAATTTAAATAACAGCTTTAAATGCTGTGAGCTCCTCCCCTCAGTTCCAGCTGACTTGGAAACCTAATGACAACAGCATAGTTGGACATGCTTGAAATGCCACACCAACTATCAAAAATCACATTTTGCACTACCAAGCAACCTGAAGATAAATCCACAGTTTACAAAAATTAAAGAATCTAGTGCAACTTTGGATCATACACAGAGAGGTAAGTAGTAACACAGCAAGAAAGCAGTGCTAACTTATTACATAAGTATGTGATTATGCTCTTTCTAGATACCAAAAAAATTGACGCTTCCAGGATAAAACATGAAATTATTACTATGTTACTGAAATAAAAATCAGGATTATTTAAATTTGGAATATAGAGGATACTAATAAAAATGTATGGCATTATTTTTCCATATATTTTTGCTATGGAATTTTCTTAATACTATTTATTACCTCCTTGTCCTAAGACTTGGTACTATTTCCTAAAATCACTCTAAGTCACATTGGTTTCTTTTGGTATTACTTATATGATCATGTATTTGTTGGTATTTGTAATGCATCAATACATAGGCTCTCTAGAGAAAAGTAAGGGTGAAAAATTACCTCGTATGTATCTTTAATGTACGGAAAAGCCACCCCAATTTGTGGGTTGCATCTTCTATCATAAGCATAACGGACTATAGCTACCACTTTCAACTCATCCAGTGCATGAACAAGTGCAGAAAAAGCAACTGCTGCATTCTGGAAAAAAAAAAAAAAAAAAAAAAAAAAAAAGAAAAAAGTCTAGAGTCATGCAAGTTCTCATTAGTCTACTGAAATACATCTTTCACAGTGAATTCAACAGCACTGATTTAGTCAGGACTAGTTCCCATTTCAGCTATAACTTCAACACAAGCATTTTTCACGTTCAAAAAATGAAGAAGCAGAAAGGTCAAATCTCATCATGACAGTGGATCCTTTCAAAGCTGAACAAACTTTAGATCCAGCACATTCCACCTTTTCCACTAGGTGTGAAGAGCTCTCAGAAGTATTACAAGAGAGAAAAAGGGAGGGAAGTCAGACCCTTAAAGGAACACATCAGAGTACTACAGTGAGGTTTTTGCCTCTAATATTTAAAATAATTTCTAGGTCTGTTCTAAATAACACAGTGACAGTGCACACTGTTGCTCTGCATGAAAATGGATTTAAGCACCAATTTCAGGTTCTCCATGCCCTGGCACAAAAATAATATTTACCAGTTTACACAGAATCACAGAATCACAGAATAGTCAGGGTTGGAAGGGACCTCTGGAGATCATCCAGTCCAACCCCCCTGCCAGAGCACGGTCACCTACAACAGGTTGCACAGGACAGCGTCCAGGCGGGTTTTGAATGTCTCCAGAGTGGGAGACTCCACAACCTCTCTGGGCAGCCTGTTCCAGTGCTCCACCACCCTCAAAGTAAAGAAGTTCCATGAGATATGGTATTCACTTGGGGTCTAATCCAACTTCTTTTCATCCTAATGGGAAACGGAACAAGAATTCTGTAAGCTGCATTAAAAGTATTTGTTTTATTAGCACGGAAAGAAGGAACAATTTCAAGTGCCACTACTATTCCTTTCTGTTCCACGGCAAAACGCCTTCAACATTAAACTCCAGTTCACCTTACCTCATCATCTTTAGCTGCAAAGACCTTCAGAACCTGGTTGCCCATGTAGTAATGCCTCTGGATCTACGGATTCAAATGGTCAACAGTTAGCCTGATCTAAAGCAAATGTCATTAATGTGACTGGATCAATTAAATTATGAAACAACTAAAACATTACTCAAGTGAGAAGCCACAAAATTTAATTACTGTGCATAGAAGTTAAAGCCCTATGTATGTTTCATATCTCCATTTATCCCTCAATATGGATATTCTGTCACAGTTGGCAAGATAATCTCATACCTTCCTATTGATGGGCAGGAATGAAAGACTATGGTACTTGCAGCTGTTACAGTCTGAATAACACTGCAGCAATTAAAAAGTCAGAGTGGAAAACCACAGTAGCTAACAAAAGACCTAAGCCTAACTGACACCACATCCATGCTATTAAATTTTCCTAGCAAAGACATGTAAAAAGGAGCTGAAAGAAGTCACATCCTTAATTAATAAAGCTACTTAAACAGCAATCTGGAGTATATACAGCTGTGCTGGCAAAGAAGCACTTCTGTTAGCAGTGCTTATGCTGTTCATGAACATGGTCGAACCCCCCAAAAGATTATACAGTTTCATTAAGGGGCATTGCTGGAATAGCTGGAGCTACAGAGGCTGTGAGACACACCCAGAGAAACACTGCTATAGTGGAAAATCTGTCACAAAGACTGCACACTACTATGAACACTGGTCAAAATGACCGTTCTTTGGTAAAGAAAAAACTCTTCAAATTACACTGTCTCCACACTAACCTGTACTTTCATTATTTAGCAAATTACCATAATGCTGTTGAAGCCAGTGACAACTTGCACCATAGCAGATCTGCTTAATGTATTACAGCACAATTCTTCAACTCATATTATTCTACCTGCAATTATTTCTTGCTGTTCTGTCTTTAAAAACTCAGGAAATTCTATGTTCAGTATAGGATTAATGTCTAGATGTGTGTATCACTATGCTTTTTCTGTTTGCAAAAAAAAAAGGTCCCTTTGTTATATTTTCAAGTATTATTTCTCAATTTACATGGTATTGCTTATAAATTAAAAATCAAAGTTTAAGCGGCCTCTGATCTTCTTTCCTGAGGGATGTGAATAACTCAGAAAAATAATATGAGGTGTTCTATTCCTTCTTTAATTATGCATTTGGAGCTGTTCCAGTTTCTCTAGTTAATAAATTACCTGTTCTCCAAAGTTTTTAAAAGAAACAATATAAAACATACATTTGAATAGTGTCTGTATCATGATTCCAAACAATAAAATTCAGAAGCCAAAACATAAGGAAAGCATAGGTCTTGAAAATTCCAGTTGTAGTTGAAAACTTTCTGATATCATTATCTATACAAGTATAATTTTAATCCTGCAATCACACCTGAATAATTTTATTCTAGTGAGGTCTATGCAACTACTATTGGGCATAATTACTCACATTCCTAGTTACAGGACCAGAGCAAACTTTACTTAATATGCAATTCCTATTCATTATGAAATCCATAGACAAGAGAAGTACATTATAAAAATTATCAAAAGCAATAAATACTTTGTGCATTGAAAAAAAATATAAACCAAATTTGTTAATTCTTTGAGGTGTATTTATGTGAACCAAAAGTATTCCTACAATTAATTATATTCCTACAATTACCATAGATCATAGAATGGTTTGGGTTGGAAGGGACCTTGAAGATCACCTAGTTCCAACCCCCCTGCGATGGGCAGGGACATCTCCCACTAGACCAGATTGCTCAAAGCCCCATCCAGTCTGGCCTTGAACACACCCAGGGATGGGGCATCCACAACTTCTCTGGGCAACTTGTTCCAGTGTCTGACCACCCTGACAGTAAAGAATTTTTTCCTAATATCTAATCTAAATCTACCCTCTTTCAGTTTAAATTAATTAATTACTAACTGTATTTGAAGGTATTACTACCCTATCTGACCAACGGTGGCAAAAAAAAAAATCCATGTGAAATAACAGCTCGCTTACAGAAGCGTGATGTTTCTCATCTGTTTTCCTCTTAGTTTCTGTTTTCAATAAAAGTCAGACTTCAAGTCGAAACAGAAGGCCAGCCTCCAGCATGAGAAAACACTGCACATGGTCAAATACATCTTACAGAATTAAATGAAGACAGTGAGACACAGCTGTAGGCTAATAACACATGAAAAGATGCAAGAAATTGTCTCACTGAAACACTGGGTTCAGACACATTTCACTTGTTAGACCCAGTTCCTGGTACAGGATTTAGCAGTCCTCAACACCTCTCTGTGCTGGCCAATTTTGGGCATATAAGCTCAAGCATGATATGTTTCCTCAATCAATCACTTTCCGTACACAAGCCTCCGTGTTACTTAAGTTCTGAATGTCCTCAAGGAGCAACCAGGTTACAGTTCCCATTTAGGCTGGCTTCTCATTTCAATAAATCAACATTCCTGGCTCCTCAGCTATAGTATGCTTTGGACTAGTGCACTGCAGTAGTCTAAGGGCACATCTAGCAACAAGCAGGGGTCTCTGTGCCACCTGTACTGTAAAGTAAAAATACGTTTCATTACATCCATTTGGGAGTAAGCTGCCACAGATACTTCCTATTTCATTAGCATCTTTCCTTCCTCATATAGGTAACAATTCCTCAGCCTTTGTCAAGGGTTCTATTTTGTTCAGGCAGCGAGACATTTCAAAGAAGAGCAGGAGGGCTGGGAGCTTTCAAAACAGAAGGCGCAGAGCTGCCCTACAATTTCCTTTCAGTTTTGAGTGATGAAGGGGACTGGGTGCAGTAACTCCAAGAAGAGTGAATTTTCAGCCACCCTGTGCAATATCCAAGAGAAGAAAGAGTGGAAGCAGCTGAATGTTTCTAGCAATTACTGGCACTCACATCTCTGTACTTTCTCCTCATGTGTCCTGCTTCAAGAAGGGTTTGTTAAGCCTTTGCCTAAGGCTTTCCTAATGCTTAAGTCCTGGATTTTCTGCAGGAAATCACCTTGTGCTGAATAGTTTTTATTAAGGTACTTGCTCAATATAAGTTTCTTAGAACTTCCAGGTAAAATGAATGGCAAAGTTAATACCACAAGTACAGGTAAGTGCATACAAACACCAAGCATCTGACTGAAATATGAAGAGTTTTGAATTATATTATTTTCATCTATGAAGTCTTTGCTACATTTAGGTTTTGTTATAGTAGAAACAAGATGCAAGTCACAGTTCACAAACTAATTCTTATGGAAATGAGACCAAACGCAGTCAGTTCGCAGGCTTTCTTTAACACTTCTTTAATGTCGAGGGAAAGGCTTCTTCTGTTAAAAAGAACACGCTCATGGCTGGACAAAGCCCAAAAAGGCTTCTGCATGACCTGAACAGAAGAGAGACCATCTTCTGTTGCAGATCTGGCATTACTATTTAAGTTTGTGAGATGAAATGAGACTACAATACCTCTGTCTCCACTTTGCAGAGATCAGAGGCTTTTGCTTCACTTGAGGGCCCAACGGCCACATTTATGAGCTTCTCTCCTTCACAAGACTCCATACTGTTTACATGTACTAGAACCAGCAAATAAGTCACCTCAGTACACCTGACTGCAGATGCCCCATTCCCAGTGCTGGAACCCAGTACAACACCACAACTTTAATGAATTCAATGAATAACACAGGAGGTTGAATGGGATGAAGTTTAGTACTGTACCTGAGAGGATCTGCTGAATCCCAAAACAGAAAAACATTTTGCTTCTGTTTTGTATTTCATTTGCTCTTCATCTTCCTTGGAAAAAGGAACTATATCACTCCCATAGCGAAACCCTGGAGAACAAGAGAAGAGCATCTATGGTAAGCATATGGGGCTACAATTCTGACACCAAAATTAGCTCTCTGAATATTTTAACAATGCATGCGTGCTCCACAGCTACACTCCACACATGCTCATCAAATTACTCTACCGGGCTAACAAAAAAAACACGCACCCCATAGACACATTTTGTACTTCACGAACAGCAGTTGCACTTGTGCATTGTTTTATGTAATGCAATTACCCTTGTAGAGAGCAGGAAAGTAAGGGAACTGAACATCTTACCCAACAAAGTTATGCTCACAGAATAGAATTAAGCAAATCAGAATAGATTTCAGCAAAGAGACTGCAACACTCCCTGCAAGTGTAATGCAAAAAAAACCCAAACATACCGCAACATGGACAGGAATTGACACCAGAAGGGATTCAGAGAACAAAACGTGTTAACAGTGGAAGCGAGATACATCTTCACACGCATTGGAAAATCAAAACACTTGTATGCAGAAGTGAGCTTTCTATAAACGTTTGTGTTTTACTTCCCATGCCTTACATTACAGGGATATCTCCACAAAACAGGAAGCTGTTAGTTTCTCAGAGGTATCATCTGTTCCAACTGCTTATTCGCCCACCTCAAGCTCCAATACCCTCCCTGTAACATCATCACTTTATTATACTGTCACAGACTAAGGACAATATCCTCAGGCACAAAAAAAGCACAAGGAGCAGAGGTAAATCCCTGGATGAAAAACCTATACACAGATACATTTTCCTGGAAACTGAAAAGCAGATACACAGAGGCAGAATGAAATAAATTTCAGTACATGTGCCTCAAGTGCAAAATATTGCCTAATTATGACATTTCTCAAAAGGTCCACAAAAGTCCATGAGACACCAGCAGCTCTTTAACTGTAAGAAACATCACACCATTGATAGAGGAATTTTTGGTCTCTTTTGTTCACATTGAACTGTTCATCACTTCTTTTTACTAGTATCTTGCAACCACCCACCAACTTAGGTAGTCAGGACATCAGCAGAAAATGGTCATAAATGCTTCAAAATATATTCGCTATAAAAAGTGGATGTTTTTTTAATTTTACTAAAAGTTTTAAGTTATAAAATAGACTACTAGCTTTTAACTATCACTTCTGCTTAAAGAACCAAAGAAAATCACGCTGTCATTGGGACATTTTTATCCGCTACTGCTACAAAACACTATGATTGCTGCAACTGAAAGAAGTAAAATAAAAAAATTACAGTATTTATCTTAATTTTTCGATTTATTTTATTCATTTGACAGCACTTTCTACACTGTTATCTGAATAGCTCTGCCCTTTATAGTTAATACGCTTGCCCCACTTGCGTGGGATTGAAACTGCAAAGGAAAGAAAAAAACTAGGAACAAAATATATCTATAAAATCACAATAATTTAAACACATTTGCTTAACTCCATTTTTAAAAAGTAGACTATTTCATACTGTTTCTGGACCCTTTAGTCTTCTAAGGAATTTAATCCACTCAGAAAGAAGTTGAAGGTTATAAAAGTATTCTGCATACCACTACTTCAGATTGAACCTGTTACAAAATTTAAACAGCAGAGCTAATAGACTCTTGAATACTAAACCTTCCTTTAATGGTTTCATCTTGCCAATTGCAGAACATCTAGAGCAGCTGCTTATCTAGAAAAAAAGCAGTGTTATGATAGTATTCACGTTATCAGTACAACTGAAGATTTGTAAAAACAGTAGAGGTAGCCGCACTACTCACTACAGAACAGAGGTATGGTCCTCCACAGAATGCAGTTTAGGAATCTGTAGTGCCTTCCAAGTTCCACCTGGTGGTATTATTATTATTCCTATTACTGGCAAAAGTAAGAATTTTTAATATATGTGAAGACAAAGAGTCTCACGTAACAGTCTCTGTGTTCCATCAGCTTACAGAGCTTACATTCTAAGATGACAGCTAGGCTTCAACATATAAAACTAAAAGGCACTGAGGTGATTTAAGAGTACAAGCCATTAACTTCAGTTTGTCTTCAGGGTGCACATAAAAAAGTCATACCTTGAATAGTATCATCTTTCTGAACCTCTGTCTCATCATCATCATTCAAGCAGTAAACAGTTTCTTTTTGCACATCGTCTTTTCTATGGGTTTTAGCATCCACAACTGTCCAAATTTTTTTCACCTTCTCTTCTGTGATCTTTATATCAGAATTCAAAGAAAAGGAACATTTAACATTTTGGTGGGATCCAGAGTGCTTACCAGAACATGCAAAAAATGCTCAGACCAAGTCCAATAAGGGACTGATAATGACAGCCCCAAATACGCATCTCTGACTGCTACCACAGTGCTCTCAGCACACAGCTTCATCTGTAGGAGACCTAATACCCGGACTATATCATAGACTATATACTTATCTTGGTTATTCATTAAAGTCATAGGCTAAGTCATTAGTGGAAGTCTTTTAGTCACAGGATAACATGTAACTTGCTTGCTATGTATTTTACTTCCTCCACCTACATAAACGCTTTTGACAAAGCATTAGCATGTATGTTAAAGATACAAGAAGGCTCAACGCTGATTCAACCTGTTTGCCTAAGTTTTGCATCAGGCTTACTACGCTACAAGATAAAAATACCCCATATTACTGCAACTTCCCCAAAAGGCAGAAATGGATCCCAGTTGCATTACCGGACAGGGAGGGGAAAGAAGGAAGGGAAAGAAGGAATAAATATCTGCAATGAGTGAATGTTTCCCAATTACAGGGAAAGAAAAATGCTTTCTTTTTTCTCTACTTAAGTGAAATCAATGGTATACTTAGTGCATGAGAAGAAAAATGGAGAACTGGGCAGAAAACAGAAAAGACAGAATAGATTCCATCAGTAGATATCACAAGTCTATTCCTAGCTCTGATGCAACTGCTGTATGACCTCGGGCTAGTCACTCAGTTCACATTCCTTACTCTCCCAAGCTTCATGTATTTTGTGTGTAAACACCTTTGGAAGGGGACTCTTACTGCATATTTGTACAGGACTGGCACAATACCCTAACAAAAAAAAGTTATTAATAAGTATAAATAAAAAGCAGAGACCTCTTTCAAGGCTAGTATGCCTATCTCTCAGAAATCAGATGTTTCAACTTCATAATACATCTTCCTGAAACCTTGCAATATTGGCCAGACTCTTAGTATTCAGTTCAAATAACAAACCAATCTATCTCACCAGACCCATCAATGCTGCCATGCTATATAGTAACCTATTAATTATTCAGTAACTGGAATTTTGTACATTTGCTGTGTTTAAATATACTTACTTCTTCCTAGCACTGTGGGAAGTACCTATATAAACTCTACAGGAAACAGACTGTGCACAAGCTCTGCCAAACAGTATAAAGCAAACAAGCTGAAAAAATACACCTTTTCTTCCAAGTCCCAAATAACAATAGAAGCGATTTGAAACAATCGCTGGTAAAACATTTACACCCACCATTTTACATACACATGTGCATAATTCCCCTCATGCCTAGGGCTTAAGAAATATATATTAAGTCTCATTGAGCTGCAGATGTATCACTAATGCCAAACGGAAAGCTTCACACAAGCGTAGCATTCTTAATCAGGTTTGTCAACTTCAATACCATTAAGTGTCACAGTGTAGATAGATAGCAATTACTTCTATTTCTGTACATCATGAATTTTAGTTCTTTAACATATGTACAATATGGTGAAGTTAAGAGTTGCCGTGGGAACCACAGTTTTAGACGTACTGGCTTCTACACACATAAAATCTCTTACCATAATTATTTTGGATGTTGTTTTATCTTTTATTTTCTTAGCTTTAAGGAAAAAACATCCAGCTGCACCTAACTTGCTGCCAAAATACACTAAAACATACAATTTTACAAACTTACGGATTTGTAGGCCACAATCCTTATAGACAAATTAGAACCAATTGTTAGCTGGCAGGGCCAAGCCATAGGTCTTCTTTCTATTTTCTTAAACATCGAAAGACGCTCCAGGCTCTCTCTAAATGAAGGATACAGGAAAATAGAAATGAACTCTGGTGAACTGTAATAAAATATTACAGACAATACACTCTCTTCAAGGAGATGCAGGAATCCAATTGTTTCAGCTTAGACTGCATAAAACATCAGAAAATAAACTGTATGAATAATCCTGTCATTAACTACTGTAAGAAAAGAGAATGAAAAAAAGAGATGGTATAGTAGATTATTCCCATCTCGAGCCTTTGTGATGGTATGACATTAGGGCTTAAAGACAGTATGTCTTTATGTGATGAAACTACACCAATTGCTTATTAAGCACTTCACATTTATCGGTGCTCACCCAATTAGGGCATTTAGTTAGCTGAACAACCCAAATTAGAAAAGGCTTCTCTAAGTGGCAAAATGTCTTCTGCAGTGGAGGTGAAGAAATAAAAACTCTAGTTTCAATTAACAGGATTTTGTTTGTGTGGTAATTAACTTTTGACACTTTCTTTTTTTAAATACTAATGAAGTCATTATTTTCAGGGCATTTGGTTAGAGTGAA
Organism: Ibidorhyncha struthersii; assembly: GCA_013398815.1. Classification (NCBI taxonomy): domain Eukaryota; kingdom Metazoa; phylum Chordata; class Aves; order Charadriiformes; family Charadriidae; genus Ibidorhyncha; species Ibidorhyncha struthersii. Next base: position 397,704 of record VZSZ01007384.1, on the reverse strand, counting down.
ACAAGTTACTTTGAATATTTCTACCCTAAACAGCATATATGCAAGTTCATAACACACACAAAAAAGGAACTGTAATGATTTTGTACTAAAGAGTGTTAACTCAATTGCACAATTTTAAGCAATGGAGTCCAAAAAACTAAAAACTGACAGTAATTTATAAAATATTACTGTGAAATCAAATTTGCATCCCAGAACAACTTTCAGCTAATACAAACTGTATCAACTATTTTGCTATAAAATTTCAGTGCAGAGAAAGTGCTCATAAATTTTTTTACCGCATGATGAAGCAAAGATAAAACAGTGTTGACCTCACCTTTTTTCACATGATGATAGAACCCAAAATCTACCTTTCTCTTGATTAAAGCACTTGTCTGGCAGAAATTAAGATCAACTCCTAAAAACATTGGTACAGAATTCAACTTGGTATTCTACTTTTCAACTTTCTCAGGAAATAGTTTTTTTTTTTAAATACTAACAGAAGCACAATGAAAGGAGAAAATGCACTGGGATTTTTATAATGAGATAAACATTTTAATTCCTTTTTTTTTCCTTGGGGAAAGGATGGAATGGAGGAAGAATTACCTTTTCTGGCAATAGACCACCAACATAAGATTTTTAAAAAGAACCTGTTACTACATCATTAAAACTACTGCAACACATACACTCAAGGATGAATACGAAAAAAACAGAGGCAGCAGAAGTACCTCTTGCCTGATAGTCAGTATACCAAACCCTAAAACAATACAACAAAATTTTCTCTCTCACTTTCCTGGCATGACTAATTTATTTCCACAAGAGCTGAAATATTTTTACCAGCAGGAATAATGAATATAGGAAACAGAGATTATACCTGAGTTGGTAAATTATCATGACAGATTTGCAAGACTAACTTCTTAAAGCTTGATAAGCAACTTAACTGCATCTAAAACCTCACATATTCTTAAACAACTAAAGCTTTAATCTATTAGCCAAATGCCTATTTAACCAAAGATTTTGGATTTCCCCTGAAAGCATGGCACAAAGACAGCTTATACAGTAGCAAGAGCCTGCGATAAAAAAAAATATAAAGAAAGGGGCCAAGACACACAGTAGCTTCATGCACATGGATTATCCTAAAGGATAAACAGGCCCAGAAAGATACTCCTTTTCTGTGCAGTCTTTTGATGCAATGACAAAGGCTGTTTCTTTCTAGAGACTCAGACCGCTCTGTTGACTAGTATGGAATACATACATACACACACAATAATACATTTTTCTTCACTACTCTACACTAATGCTCAAATAACAGTTTAAGTGGCAGCTGCGGTTAAAAGCAGATCAGTTGGGCAGGGTGGAGGAAGGAAATCCCACATACAAAATGATGAATAACAGCATGCAAACCTACAGGTACCTCATCTAAAAATTACACTTGATAATCACATTGCAGCTATGGTCTGCTAAGTTTTCTGAAAAACACATTGTGTAAAAGATCACACTTCATAACTGTAGAATAGAACTATTAAGACAATAAAATTGGACTTTTATAAGGCGCATAGATGCATTTTGCTTGTTTTCCCACCTACGTGGAAAAGTCTTGGACATATCATCAGCTTCAGTTTTTCAGACACACACATATTTTTATTCTTTCACTGGGGAAACATGAGTGAAAAACCATTTTTCAATTCTTGCATTAGGAATGCTGCTAAAAAAGTATATTGTTTGGCACAATGGCACAGTAATCTGTGATTAAAGAGCAAGATTCAACAAACAACATTACTTAAAACATTTGTGGGAGTTTGATAAACTAGTGAGCTAAAAGAAGTCTGAGACCAAGGAAAAAAAGGCTACCATTAAATGTTCTACCTGCACTATGTCACAAATCACAACTCTTTCCAAAACGTGCTTTGGAAATCTCATTTATAGAAACTTTCCCTCCAAAATCCACCAACACTAAAGATGGAAGAAAACTGATTTTTTTTCTTTAAATACAGATATAGAAAATTCATTTCCCACTGAAATCTATAAGCTTTTCTACCTATTCTAAAGCCACTGAAGAAGCTGTTTGAAAGGGACCGAATGTACAATAGGTTATAAATTTTCACTCACTTCATTGAAACTGGAAGCCAAGTGACTGATTACGTAATTAATTTCACCTTTTGGGGAAGACATCAGAAAGTATATCTACAGTGTGATAAAGAGGATTAGCCAAGTTTACCTGAAAGTATATATTTCTTCCAGCCCTCCTTCTTCATCCAAAGTATGCATCAGTTTCCTCACCACCACAATGCCTTCCTTCTGTTGCTCAGTTAAACCCTTGCTTGGAAAAGAGTTTCTGTGCATTTGAGAATGTACACTGGCACTCGTGTCTCCATCACCAACTTCCACTGGAAATGGCAGACTAAGAACACAAGCAGAAGCAGTTGGTTTGACTTTCTTCTTAATTAAAATAACCAACCAAAACAAAACCGAAAATTTTATCATGATCAACAATTTCTATCTAGCTGCCGTCAGATGTATAAAGACACGCATGGCTTGCAAAACAGATGAAGTACTATTTCAGGTCTACTTGGCATTGGTAACATCTTGACCAGAGTGTTGCACCAGTTCTGGGCATCATACGTCAATAATGGTGTCCACATACAGTAAGGGATTAGGGAGTACAGACAATGCTGATTAGAATATAAGATCTGTGAAAAAAGATTGAGCAAAATAAAGCCCATAGAGAAGGGAGTCAGAGGGTAAGACAGTCTTAAATATAAAAGGATGTTGCAGAGAGGAGTGAACAATCAATTCTTCATATGCAGCCTGCACTCAAATTACATCATGGAGTCAGGTCAGATATTCAAAAATCTGATAAAGGCATTTCAAAACCATAATCTCTAAAACCAACTGCCTGAGGACATAGTCTCCATCACTGGAAATCTTTACAAAAAGATTAGATAAACACAGCTCAGCAATGACATACATACAACTGACCCAGTCTGAAGTACAGGATTGCTCTAGATGACTTGTTAAAAGCCATTCCAGGCCTGTGATTCTGTATTGGCTCTAAATGCCAGCAAACAGAACTTTCTCTGCAGTGGGACTAATAGGTATTTCTGGAATAAATGTTAATCTTTGAGATTTTAATAGTTTACAACACTAGTTGAATTTCTGACTGAAGATGACACATTTTCCTGCACTTCAAGAGTCAGATTTAAAAATTTAGCCAGGGGTTATAGATAAAATGATTTTGCTGCTCTTCAAAATATAACAGAGTTAACTAAGTATAATAACCACAGAAAAGAGACAAGTGCAAGATCCTCTACTCTGTGCCCCCAGCAATGCCTGCAGATTTTTCAAATCTTTCATCTGATCCAATTTTGAATGAACCACATGATATCTTTTACCACATTTCCACAAAGTAAAAGAATTTTAGCACTGTATTATGTTTTTAAAAAAGTAGCCTACAGATCTCTACCTTACTGTCACCTCATTAGTCCTCACTAAACTTACCCGTGGAGCAACACAGAATAAGCAGAGTTAACAATATGCACAACAATGTCACATACAGCAGAATTAAAGATCAAACTTCAGCAAAGCGTTTGGTACCTTTTTAGGAAGCAGCATCCACTAACAAATAGAGAAACTGTATTTTAAAGCTGTGACAAGAGCAAAAAGCTTCAATCCTCTGATAGATGAAAGTTAGACTACTTTCACTATACAGTGCTTAGACACTCCCATGATGAGAACTGTGTAATACCCAAAGCTACACAGCGCTGGGCACGTGCCTGGTGCTTGACACCAGAGAGGAAAACCAACTATCCGCCACAAGTTACAACCTAATCAGTGAACAGGGTGTAAGAGATGAAAGCATGGGTTATAACAAAAAGACAAGGTTTATCAAGAAATTATTTTTGAGTATTTTACATTTGTACATGTATTTCTCAAAGCATCATTTGCGCTTGTGACTGGGAGACAGGGTGTAAATCTGCAGTTGATGCCTTAACAGCAACATTTCCCTAGTGCTTCTATTAGTCACAGGGCTTTTCCTTTGCTACATTACAGACAAAGAAGAAGTAGAGATAGATCAGAAATCTCACAGAATAAAACTGCAATGTTAACTTGTGGTGGTAGCACCTGTGCTAGTCTGCATAGCAAACTACAGGTATGGAGACAAGGTAGCAGGGGCTAAATACCAGGTCTCTGAAAGATGTATTGTGGCTGGCAGCATGTACTCAGGTTTGTGGTACTGTGTCTCCAGTGCCGACAATAGCTCAAATAACCGAGAAGGGGGATGTCAAGGCATGTTGCAAGCACACCTTCTTTTGCTGTGTAGACAGAACCTGAGAAGGGTCTGCCGTTTTTACATTCAGCCTCTCCCAAGCCTGGGCAAAAAAAGAATTTTCTGTGGAGGATCAGCCCATGATTTTCAGTAACCCTTTCCTACCTAACCCCTCTGTTATCTTGCAGGTGGGTCCACAAATGGCTTTAATGAATTTATCAAGTTCTCAACATTGCTCCTTACAGAATGCTGAGTCTAGGTGAAAGTAAATATTAAAATGGTCAGAAGTAAAACTGCGGCTTTAACTTTCTCCTGTGAAATTGTTATAAACAGCAAACATTAACATTCACACAAAGCTTTGCTTTTAAATAAACTCCTACTAGGAGGTCTACAGCTTCCTATGTTAACATCATGTGCAACAACTAATACAGATCTCAGTCCATCATTGATTCTTCAGATCAATGCCTATACCAATACCAAGACAGCCAAGGGATTCCTGTCGTAACACTTAAGATATTGCTTCCATTTTCCACGCCCATCACTGTGAACACATAACCCTTCTCCTCAGACTTGCTCTTCTACTGACACCAGAATCAGGCTATAAATGTCTGCAATACTACCTCATTATTTGTTCCCAGTAACTCCCTTACCTAAAAGGATCTAGGCTGTCGCTGTGACAAGCCACTGTTTCTGCAGTTACTTCTGGCTCACTTCTCTGCTTGTATAGATCTTTTGTCTCGCATTTTAGATTTTGGCTATAAGCTTAACTGGAGAAGAAGCCATCATTTTAACATGTATTTGCACATCACTTAATCAAGGGGACTTGCTTCATAACTGGAATTCAAGGCACAGGTAATTGATTTAAGTACTCAGAACAATCACATTACATACTGGTACACCTCTGTAGAAACAATGCACCAAAAGATCATCGGTTCCTTCAAGATCGTTATTAAGAAAGAATAATTTCCGTTTTAAAAATGGCATAGTGTATAACAGCCACTTCCATACTTACAAAAACTGAATTGAAATTCCTGTTTTCTTCAAGTTAGCAATGATAATTTCCAGCTGATCCTCACTGACAAGACTACTAAGGTCTGTAAACAGTTCAATGTGTCTCTTCTCGTATCTCTTTCCTCTTAAAATACAAAAAGAACATTTAGATATATTGGAAATATTATCTAGAAGGTCTTTTTCTAATTCTTTCCTTACAAAATCGAAGCTTTACAAAAGTAATACACTTGTAAAAAAAAAAAACCTACTTGGTAGAACTTGCTCTATCATTACTCATATTATTTATGGTAAGTTCTTATCTTTATATGATTCCCCCTACTCACTCCTACCCCCTAATATTGAGGACTCTAGCTCTGTGACTGTATAAATCACTAACTACATATAAATGAATGGAATTCTGCCAATTTTCACCAATGTAGATAAAATGCTAATAAAATATGCTAGGTTATTTATTGATTATAGTGGATATTTCCTTTGCAGGTGTAAGTCTGTCCTTGTGAAAATGGAAAATGTATTTTAAATTAGTGTTGCTGGAGGGTATTCCATTCTAGTAAGCTAATTCAGTAGATTCGTTGCATAAGATGGACGTTAAAGCCTACTTAATAGGCTAAGAAGTAGTAACAATAAACACCAGAAAGTTCTGCCAGCTACAGAACAAACTTCAATTAAACGGATATAGTTTTTATCTGGATAGTCATGCATATGGGTGTTTTTCTTGAATTTTTACCCAATAGTATTTTCTCAACTGAAGGTAAACTCCATATCAAAGGGTTCGATGCATAGAAGCAACTTACTCACAAAGTAACAAAAGCAGTTGGTCCATAGGTATTCAAGGCTATACAGCCATAAATACAGTGATTTTAATTCACAACTCAGTTTTAACTGTTAAAATTGATACAGCTTTCCGCGCTGATTAGACTTTATTCATAAAAATACAAATTGCATCGTCTAGTCTTCTGCATTCACAATTAGGTCATATAATCTATTTATCAACATGATGAATCTCTCTTTTGAGGGAAAGTAAGGCTATCTTCCTTCCGCTGGACCATCAATCCACTGAGTCGTGGAAACAGACAGATTTCCAGTCTAAGTACACTGATTGACAACTTTGTAACACTTGTGCCAACATTTTCTTTCAGCTTAAACAGTATTTTTTCCTACTGCATATTTATCTCCCACAGCCTGCATATTTACAAACAGCCACAGTATCTCCAACAGCCTTTAATTTGCTAGGCTGAACAAATTCACCTTTCTAGTTCTGTTTTCTTTTTTTCTTTGTAACATATGCCATTACCCTTATAAATTTGGTAGCCCTTTTCTAGGCATTTTAACATCCGAATTAACGTTTTTGAAAACAGATCACACTAAGTGAAGTTCTTTGTGCCCTGTACAATGGCATTACTATTCTCATAAATCTACTGCAAAGTTCCCAGTTGTATCAGAAAGCTCTTAGATTGTTTGGAAAAGCTAGTTCTCTCCTGGAGACCCTTCAGGGACAGACTTCTGTAGTGTAGTATTTGTTTTTAATTATTTTTTAAAAAAAAAGAAAAAAAACCAACATTTTCCATATTTACACAACACTAGAAATGTAATACCAACAAGAAATCAGATCAGCTCCAAAATGCAAGGTCAGAATTCTGTAAAAGGCTTTGGGTTACACACTCACAATGTTTCGTTCTGAAGTAGGTCCATACAAACAATAATTGCATCCAGAACTAAGCAAATTTAAGAAAAATCTCATTTAGTACATGAATTGTCACAGAATTGTTTTTCGTACGAAACAATCTTGTTTTCACTCTCTCCCAAACACTGACAAACATGCATATTAGTTAACAAGCAGACAAGTTTTTGAGAGAAGTACTCTTCAAATATTTACGGTGCAAGAGGTTCCTATATAACTTGTCTGTTTTGAGATCTCGTCTCTTCCCCATTTATCTGATGCAACAGTAAAAAGACTGATTCAGGGCCCAATCTTTTAACTGACAATGAAGAGGCTCAAGTCCAATGAAAGAGCAATCTAACCTTTACAATGTTACTTTGAATCCACAAACAAAATTTACTTATACTTTCAATACATGATATAATTTTCTCATGCAAGTTTTCCTTCAAAATATCTGCATCTGGCAACCTCTTGATAGTTTCTTCCTCACCACAGTTTTCATTGGGAACCGCACACAAACCTGCCTAACCCACTTAAGCAGGAACACGACGCTGCTAAGATATTTGCTGCACACTTCTCTGAAACAGCTCTGACAGTCTGAATAGAGCTTACAACAATCATTTTATGACCAAAAAGAGGGAAGACAACATGGGAAGTTAGAACAGTATGCAAATGAAACACACAGAGGGCCCCAATATAGATCACCCCCTTTTAAAACTCTTCACCTTACGCAGCTAACAACAGAATACATTCAACCATGAACAACATTCAAACCAGTAAGCGACATTTAGCAATGTTAGAAATACTTTACATAGAAATCAATCTGATAAACCTCTATTCTGCTTTGTCTGGCTTCTGGTACTTCAGCTGACATATTTCACAAAGAATATTTTTATTTGATGACAAAGTGTATACCAAGTTCTGCAACACTATTTTCAAAAACACATGCCTTATTTGATGCCTAAAATTATATTATTGCTACCTTTGTTCTCCTTAATTATTAGAACACTTCATAAAAGCAACAATTCCCTAAGGCCGAGACTCCATCTGCTAGCCTAAAAGAGTGTCAAAAAGCAGCTAATCTGCTTTTGAACAAACTTACAACCACAAATTAGCTGAACTCTCTTAGTAGTTAAAACTTAGGAGGCAAATCTGAGCCCCTTTCACAACACTAACTTCTGTCTCCTATGTAGCTGAATCAGTTCAAGAAGTGCTCTACAACAAAAGGATACAGTCTGCTTGTTCAGAGCCTGGTTTAATCCCATCTTGAATGTCTTCCAGCAGATCAAAATCTGGTAGCATTAGTGACCTATGTACAGTGATGTTTTGGTATTGATCCCCATTGGCAAGGGCATTCCTAGTACCAGCTGTGCCAAATAAAACTACAGCAACTTCATCTTTACTCTCAGCAAAAACCTGGAAACAGAAAATACAAAACAGATATAAAAACACAGGTAGATTAATGCACAACTGTATTAGATAGACTTGAGCAAGATGAACTAATTTTGAAACAGTGTGAAGCACAGTGGATTTACTTTGTCTTACTTTTTCAGTGTTATCCTACCAAAATGTAACCTTACAGAGAGTTCACTAATTTAGACATAATTAAACCAAGACTGCCATGAGGCTATCTGAGATAAAACAAGTAAAATTGGCTGACTCAGTCCTTGAGATGAGTCTTCAATATGGTAAATCTTAAGAAGGTTGAAACATTTTAGTGAAAGAGTACTTTTTCCCCCCCCTAAAAGCTTCTACTGCCCTAAAGAAAGAGTGACCAATCCAACTGCCACATCTCCACAAAAGTACAGCTGAAACAGAGCGCTGTTACTCATGCATAAAAATGGACTAATTCTTACTCATTTCTCATTTATTTCAATTATTAGTAAATGAGGAAAATATTTCACAGATATCATTGTTTCCTCTCCCTTTTTAACAGGCTTTAATCCCACGTAAAGTCACATATACCTGTCGCTGCACAAACTTTGTCATAACCTTCTTGGCTTGTTCAAGTGAAGATTCCTCACCAGAGGCAGAATTGCTCATTGTAAAGCCTACATCCAAGCACAGCACTATCGCTGCCTAGAAAGGAAAGACAATACTGAATAAGAATGTAAAAGGGCCCATATAAGCATAATTACTTAAAAGGATTAGTTCAGATCCTTGAACATAAAAAACTGAAAAATCAAACTACATCACTACTGTTTTTTTTTTACAGTAATTGTTAATATGAGACAATGGTGGAGGACAGAACCAGCACAACTGCACTGAACTGAGAATCATTTAATCCTATACCATGGTTCCAGCATCTCAAGTACCTTTGTAAACACAGAATCTGATTCTTTTTGTCACCAAAATAGATATTTCTTAATATCAAGTTTACAGGAATAATTTGCCCTGAATTGTTGGCTAATGGTCTGTATTAGCAGCTCTCAAACTATTTTCTTATTCTTTACCTTTTCCCAAAATATATTGTGCACCTCCACTGCCATTTTAACAAGCACTGGTTTAACTCCCTGCATTCTCCCAGGACAGGACAAGAGGAAGAAAGAAAGAAGGCTGAGCAACAGGGCTCCACAAGACGTCCAGCAGGTTATACTCTGTCTCAGCACTCTGTTCCTCACTCAGCCTTCACTAGTAGTTTGCTTGGAAGCCAGGAATTAATGCCTTCGAGGCAGCTAGGTGTGCAGAAGCTTAAGAGTGGCATAGAGGCAGTAACTAAGGCTGCACCAGGTTCTCACAAGAGCCTTGTTACCGCTCACCTGCCAGCCTGAGGAATTACTCTACCAGCATCAGCAACTGCAGACCCTCGGCTTGTTGCTATCCTGTCTCAAGACACACAGTGGCTGGCAGCTGAATTAATTCTGTTGTCCAAAACGGGTAAAATGCTCTTCACAGCTGGCAAGATGACAGCAAAGAAACCAAACAAGTGCAGAAGTGAAAAGCTGCTGTTCTGCTTGAGAGAAAATGATCAAGTGTCAAGTGCTAATGTGCTCTTCTGGAAGGCAGCAAACTCCAAGCCCAGTGCCTAGTCAGGTATGTGGAATCCTCCTTCAGGAAAAGGGCAGGTCTCTCTTTTGGTAATCCTCCTCTATATGTCTTTTCATCTGTTATTAACCTCTGTGCATCTCACCTCTGAACATCCAGCACTGCCATTTTCACGTGCAGAATACCGAGTGACACTTTTAAAATGCTCAGCATATGTGACTGCAGGACAACATCGTCACACCTGAGCTAACACCAATCTGCTCAAGTGCTGATAAGAGTGCAAATGGAACGAGCCTGCCTTTATCTCCAACCTCTCAGTGCTGAAGCAAGTTACAATAAAGCTAAGAGAGATTTGGCTACAGCAGCACTTTAGCCTGCAGCACAGACAAAGCCTGTGTTTAACAGATACTAAACTGCCCCATATCAGAAGAGACCTTAACGCAGCTTTCACCAACAGGATTCCTTAAACACACCAGACAGACAAACTGTATTTTTAACAGGGCAAACCCATTTCTATTATTAGGCAGGCCGCCTGACGGCAGTAAAGCCAATTCCCTCAGGTGGTTCCCTCAGGTGGGCGTGAGCCACGTCCAGCTCACCGGAAGGCACTACTGGAACAACCCCTNGCCCTCCATGGCAACCCACCCCTGAGGCACATCCCCGCCACACCGGGCCGGTGGGGTGTGTGTGCCCAAAGGCTGTCGGGATACTGGAAGACCCCTTCTCTTCTCCCTGTCCGCCCCCCGCCCTTACCTTGCCGCTGCGCGCCATCTCGCCCGTTCCGGGACGCGGTGCGTCGCCCTCAGCGCTCCGGCCGGCGACGCGCCCTGGTCCGCACCGCGTCCCCCCGGGAACATGGCGGCAGCACCTGGCGTTCCGCGGGAGGGGCAGCGCCACCCAGGGGCGGGCGGGACGGAGACAAAGGGAGGGCGAGAGGGGGGAGAGGGGACCGTCTCGGCACTGCTTTGTCCCCAGGCTCCAGCAGCGGGCAGGGGACGCGTCCCCCCAACCGCCTCGGCGGAGGGGGGCGACGCGGCACTGTGAGGGGACACGGCCTCCTCAGCCATGGCCTGGAGTTGGGCCGAGGCCGGTGCGGGGCAGGGCGCAGGGGGTGGCCGGGCCGGGTATGGCCCAGCTGGGTGCGAGGGAAGGGAGATGTGGGGTGCTCCCCTCATCTTTCTCCCCAGGTCATTCCCCCAGCCCCCCTCAAAGTGCCACGTCTCACAGACGTGACTGTATCGGCAATTTTGGCCACCGGGTGAGCCCTGCGTAGCCAAGGACAACCCTGGTTTGGGTGGACTTCGCTCAGGTCCCTGAGGAGAGGCAGTGGCAGGGCATGTCTGTGGGGCCAGAGAGGCCCTCCTGTCCTCTCCTGCCTCTGAGCACCTCCTGGCTCACCCTATCCGTCACCCACCCCGCAAGGCCCATCCAGCCTCTTCCTCCCAGTGCCCCGGAGTCCCACAGGACACATCTGCTGAGGAAGCTGCCATTCCCCTTCGCCACCTGGACTGGGCTTGGGCTGGATGGAAGTGTCTCACAAACCGCACGCTGCCCGTGGATCACCAGTGGGATAGGATTATTTAATTAAACATTGGCACAACACTAGCTTTCTCCCAGCATTAACAACAGAGAAAATTTCTGAACCAAATTACATTCAGGCTGTTTGATGAAACTGAAGCCTGCTGATTTTAAAAAGTCCAAGTATACTAGATGCTGTATCACATATATCTTGGCACCTGTTGGATATTAAATCATGAGCAGAGATGCACAGAGAATGTCAAATATTTCATCACATATACTGAGTACTTCTTGTTCTGCGTTACCTTCCCTGTAGCCTTTGAGAATGTCATTATCAGTGTTCTTTCTATTCTCAGTGTATCTCAACCACATTATTATCTGTAATGATTCTCAAAACAGAGTGCAAATCGGTGATACTAGTATAGCTGCAGAAAAGTAAATCTCACATGAACACTTCAAAAACCTTGTAGCAGAAGACCAACCCTGCAAACGCAAACGTTTCCTTTTCATATGGAGTGATGTCAGAAGACAAAAATCCCCTTCCTCTCCTTACTACATTGCCATGCTTTGGCAATATTGGTAATCAAGGGATTCTCTCTTCAAAGCACTTTGCATATCAAAGGCACAGAGCAGCTTGGCAATGAGACAAACATTTTATGGGAAAACAGTAGATAAAAAAAACAGTCAGCAACTGCAAGAGAAAGCCATGTGTTGTCTTCCTGAATGTCTCTAAGGAGATTTCAGATTAATCAACCAAGGAAATCAGGTCTGCTTACTATTATTATTATTATTATTGTTCCTGATGTTGTCTTAGTCCCTAGGAGTGCTTGCCACAACCCCAAAGCCCCCCTGTGGGCTAGCAATCAGGCAACCCCCCACCCCAAATGATTTCCAACATAGCTTGCAGTCTAGGTGTAACACGAGAGATGTGCACGCACATACACATAAATGGGAAGGACCGAGAAATCAGAATTGATCAACTTCATCAGCAATGGCTTTTCACACATAAATGGGGTATAAATGGCATAAATGGGGTCTTATAACTCTCTCAGCAAAATACACAAACAATAAACCCAAACATTCCCCTCTTTGCCCCATCATACTCCCAGATTTCCTCAGAGCTATTTCCACCATTCAAAGAAAAAATGGCTAATCATTTCTGAAACAAACTTTAAGCCCCATCTCCTTCACAACTCCGCACAGAGCTCCCTCATAGGTAATCATCAGATCTGACTAATCAGCTCTATCTGGGGGCACTGGGGCTTTGTTAGCCTGGGTTAAGACTTGAAGGTCTTTCCTTGTAAACGCTTGCCAAAAGATGCTTGTGATTAATTGTCCATTTCCATTTTACAGAATGTCAGTCTCTGGGTATAAATAATAAATATGTGATGTCTCAGAGGACTTGGCATTCAGGGTGATCAGCTGTAATCTCATTTGCAACAAAGTGAGTCAGACCTCAGTCCCAGTGAGGTTCTCAGTCATTGCTTTGCTCACTCCTTTTCTGCTTACTTTTCTTCCCCCCAAAAAACTAAGGCTGGATTGAATAAACATGCTCTTGGGAAGCAGCAGTGAGGGGCCTGCGTTGCCTTTAACTTCACTCGATGCCTTTATAAAGCAGCAAGGAAAATGGCTTCCCTGTTTTGTTACAAGAAGGAATGCATTGCCCGGAGAGTTGCAGCTGGGACCCAGCTGCTTAGGGCAGCTCTGAGCAAATGTGAATGGCTTCAGTGTAAGAGCAGAAAGATGACTTGGCTCCCTCTTGGAGCAATTGCCCACAGGGTAAAACTTTTGGATAAGTGCCTGGTGGGAAGAGGAATACCATGGCCATCTGGGATCTAGCCCAATGGTTTTATTGAAATAGATACATGAAGCAGAACTTTTCCAAAGAATTAACTTTGCAACCATTACCTATTCTTTGCCTGGCTTCACACGTAGACATGGGCACTAACTGCAAACTGAGGAATTACAAACCTAATTTCTTACAGAGATAAACAAAGCAGGGCAAGGACACTGTGACACCAGTCAGCTTTGTACTTCTACCAGCACAAGCTTGGCAGCAAACTGAAAGACAAAGTAGGTGGGAAATTGGCACCCAAAGCAAAGCAGAGCTTAGAAGCACATCTGTTAGTATCTTCCTGCGCTGTGCTTCGTGAGGTGTGCACAGTTGTCTTCTCCCAAGAGGTCTTTCCAAACACCTGCTTGCAAACACATGCCAAAACTGTGGTGCAGACCAGCACTAGTGTTTATTATGTCTGTTTAGTGATTCCTGATGGTCCTCCCAAGAGATGCAAACCTAACACACTGTCTTTGCTTAGTTGCTTCTCTGGAATACGCCTGCAGGGAAAATATCTCAAACACTAGTTTCACTCTCCAAAGCAAAATTTGTCTTTGACTTTGAGGATCAGCTGTAAGTCCACAGGGCTTGTCCTCTGGCAGTCTATGACTCATGAACACTTGGCACATTACAAAACTGTGCCTTTAATAAACTTAAAAATTAAAAATGAGATTTCCTTCTGGGGATTTAACAGTTCCTATCTGCTGGTCTGCCTGCGCAGTCCATTTTCAATTTAATCCATGCAATGGAAGAAAATGAGTCTACTAAGAAACATAAGGAAATTATTGTGCTTGGAAAATGAGAAAGCTAGACAGGAAGGATTATACCACACCATCCAACCTTGCCTGAAAACAGAAGAAAAACATAGTAAGGAGAGGTAATGAGTTACAAGAGTATAGTGACTCCAGGTGCATCCTGCCAGGCACATTCTGGCTCAGGGGCTCCCCAGCTATGGCAAACGAGTGGATCACGGCTGATACACAAACTGCTTCAAAGCAGCACACCCACAGCTCCTAAGTCCCACCCCACTGTAGGGCAGGGAATACTTCAGAAATGGCTCCAGAAATCCTCCTGCACGGAGCTGAGAGTCTCTGAAGCCCCATGTTCATAGTTCCTCTTCCAAAAGACAGTGTCACTGTTGTTTTTCCTCCTCACTAACACCCCCACACACACACACACACCTGCTGAATTTACAGCCTCCTCTTTCCCTCTGACCAGTCCCTTTCTCTTCTCCAGACTATGCAGCTAACGCACATTTTTCAGGCAAAATAAAAACTTCCACCGGTGGTAATACACCAGCAGAGACCTTATTAAGTGCCACAGAGAGGGAAAGCACAAAGTCATAAGCCAACTAACTCTATTTACAACCCCATTTGCCCATGTGGTATTTACCTTTTTCATGCTGAGAATCACACTCTTGTAGCATGCACATACTGTCCTGCAGAACTGCTGCCCATCCAGTAGTTCTGCAGTGTTCTTTATTCCCAATGAACAGAACATTTGCCTAACAAGTTGTGTCCTGTATTTTTTTCTTTTTCAGACCTTTTATGAAATTCATGACGATCATTTTTTAGTTCTAATCTTCTCAGCCATTGTGCTTGCCATACCTCTCAGTTTGGTGTTGTTTCCAGATTTCATAAGCTCATTTTGTCTTCAGCCAAGTCATGAAGGAACAATGCTCAGCCCGAGATGGCCACCCCTGGGTGAAACCACTCGATACAGCTCTATATATAACATTCTAGCTGCTTTTGCAGCTACTTTATCATATGTCAAAATACACAAGAGCTTCCTAGCCTGCTTGTGAGAATGTCATTTAAAACAGCATCAAAGCTTTATTAAAATCAAGGTAAATATTTTCTATCCAAGAAGCCTATTTCTCTGTCACAAAAAAAAAAGAAAGGGGGGTGGGGTTGATTTAACGCCATTTGTTCTTTAGAAGAAACCCCTGGTTTTCCTTTTACCTATTATCTTCTGAGCACCTATACATAGTTTAATTATTTGTTATACTAGTTTCCAGTAACTGAAGCACAAATATTCCATAACTCCCTGACATCTTTGCACTCCCTCATCCCTTTTTAGAGGTAGATGCTATATTTGTAATCTTACCCATCTTTTCAGGGAAAATCATTAATGCTTCTGAGATTCTTTAGCCAGTTTTATATTTGCCTTGTATGAACTTCACCTGGCTCAGCTGATTTGAAAACATCTCCACTGTTTAAGCACACTTTGACTTTCCCTGTTTTATTTCAGATTGCTTTGTCCTGCTGGAGTTAATTGTGTTGCTGCCTGATTGCAGGTGACCTTTGTAAACAGACAGTCTTCCACAGCAGTCAGTTATTTAATTAGCTCAAAAGGCAGAAGCCTATGTTGTGGGTCCAGAGGCTTCAGCCCACCTCAAACCCATGTAGCTGTCAGGAGGAGTCTATGTAATGGAATTTCATTTTATTTATTTAATGTGGTTTTCTTTAAGAAGTAGAGAGAACACTAAAGTTGCAAGAGTCCAGCTCCAAAACACAAGGAAATTCTGACATTAAAGTTTCTCTTACAACCTTAACCAAGTACTTTATATCTGTATGTTATGATATGGGTTCAACTACAGAAGCAGGTACTTTTTTGTCCTACAATGCCATAGTCTCTTTCAATACATATTGGGATAATATTAGGGCTGTGCACTGAAGGAGTCATAAGACTCTTGCCTCATTTGTTACAAAAGTTGGGAGACATAAGGCAAAAGAAGAAATTCTTATGATTATGGTAACTGAATGACATTTTAAGAATTAATTCTCTGGTTTTGTTCAGCTGGTCGCCCATGTTCTGATTTACAAATCACTTGAACCCAAGTTGCTCACTGGTTACGTGAGTCACATTTTCTTAGTGCTCAGTTTGAGACATAGTCAGATCTGCATAAGTGCCGAGCACTCAGAGGTGTTCATGGAAGGAGCTTCACTTGCAACATAGAAAATGTCTTATTACGCTAAACGTTCTGAAGAACGCAACTGTCTCAGAGGAGCACTAAGACTTCATAGACATTTGTAGCTTTTAAAATCCTTGTGCCTGTTGCCACGTGTAAGTTTATCAGCATTTATGTCACACGCTATTGCAAAAAAAAAAAAGTATGTGAAATACGTGTTACAGTGGCATGTATTACTGAGAGATTGCTTTGCACGATCTGTGCACATGGGTTTTGGCCACACTTTGGAATATAAGGGCAAAGCAAAATGCTGGATTGGCTTCTTATTAAATGCTTTCCCACACTCCACTATGTAAGCTGGTACGCCACAGAAAATAGCATGAACTCCTTTGATTGCTTCAGATTGCATACCTGTAAGGAACAGGGAGGGAGAGATTAATTTTATATGCATATATTAAAAATTGGCATGAGGTAACCTCTTAGTATTTGCCATTGCACTTTCACGGTATATAGACTTATTTGAATGCATTTCTAAGGCAGAAAAAAAATACCGCAGCGGGCTTTTTTCCCCGTTTTTCAATTCAGCCACAGGAGGGCAACATGAGCTCAGTCACCTCGGCAGAAGCAGCGCTGCAGCCTGCAGAATTCGGTAGCTGCACCCAGCAAGCACCACCAAACTGCAGAGGAATTTCTGCATAAAGGTATGGCAGAAATCAGACAATATAAAAAAAAAAACCAACCGTTTTTAAAATATTTTTACATTGTACATATTTTGGAAGATAGTTTTATAAATTTCTTCTGACATCTAAAATCTATTAAGCTGTATTTCTACTTAGGATGATGTTTTCATGAGTTATAAATCTGTGGATTAGCCAAAGGGTTTCTGAAGGAGGCGATGCAAGGCCCACTCAGCCTGGTATCACGAGAGGTGAAATATTTCCCGCTGCTAAGTAACTAAAAACTTGACAAGTTTCTACTTTTGAAATAACTCTGGCAGGCTTTTCTGGATTAGTTGTTAAATCCGTTACAACAGATTATTTCTTTATTACATTTTAGAGGACTATCAGCAGTGTAGGGTCTGATTTTCTTTAAAATTAATAGAAATAGTTTGGCTCAGTTGAACTCCAGAGCACCTGCGATCCTGGGGAGGACCAGAGAGTTCATGTCTCATATGCTCGCTTTGAGGAAAGCAACAGCCCAGCAAAAGAGTAGCAAGTAGTGTTTGAAAGAGTTACAGCCAGTGTTTTAGAAAGAGGTAATAAGTACCAAGTAGATGCCAGTAAAATGAAACGGTACATTAGAAACTGGGGGAAAATGTAGACTGCATTATAAGATACAGCAAAACAACAATTTGCCTAGAAATCTTGTGTTATCTGCTGCTGTTTCAGATTGGATTATCGCAGAAGCAGAATCTCATCCATCTTGTTCTCCACGTGCTCTTGGTTTCACAGTCTTTCTCTCTATCTCACCTCTCTCTGTGCAGTAAGTCTTTGTTTGCAGCCGTTAGCATTCCAGCTGTGCTTTCTGCATCTCTCTGGAAAGCACTTTCGTGCAGCGGGATTGTTCTGGACAGCCTAGCTAGGATAACTCACTGTGTGAAGGATTTGCTTTGTGGATGCACAAGGATAAGCCTTTAGTATCCTCCCTGTTTCATCCTTCCCCCACCAGTATCATGCACGTATGCATGCACGCACACAGGCACGCTGGCTAATGGTCCCATTTAATCCTTATAGCACAGGGATTTATTCCTTAGCCATCCAACCGGCCTGAGGGAGGGGACGGGGAGAGCGTTCAGCTGCCAAACAAGGCTCTTTCCAAGCTGGGAGAGAGGATCCCATTTTAAATCCCTATTTGTTTGCCTGCACCTGGAAGCCGATTGAAATCAGACTGAAAGAATGTAAGTTTGGATCTTCAGGGAAATATCAGCCTTAATGCACTGTTAAAATGGAGCATTGCAAACACAGAGAATGGGACATCATATTTTAAAGCTTTTAATTCTTGTGAGTTCCCATTTTGTACAGCTTTGGGAAAGAAAGCAGCAGTGTGAAGGAGAGAGCTGCTATTTGAGAGGAAAGAAGAAGGGATTAAGTTTGGTTTTTATTTGCAGAAATTGATGCCAACCCATGGCACTAGCAAATACATGATAATGTCAGGTGTGGAGGCAGGGGAAGAATAATTTCATGTTTTCCCTGTCAGTTATTTTTTGCAGGAATTCCTTGGAGGGAAGGGAGTCATCAGGATGACAACTGCTGATTTCTGCAGGTTTTTTTTGTGCTAGACAAGGCAGATGTTCAAATTTTTATAACTTCCTATTGAACTAAATTACAAATTTATCCATCAAAACAGACTTGATTTTAGGGTAGAATTGGAGCCTCAGAGCAATCCTGCTGTATTTGTGGGGCTGGCTGAAGTCACCACTGCCACGTGAAACTTTTGCCTTAAAGCTTGTTTCGGTATTAAAATTCATCACTTCAGCAATGTGTAATCCCATTGTAGAGGAGTCGGTGTTATTATCTGCTTTTACTCACTAGTCACTAAAGGTAGCTCTACCAACACATATTTGGTGAGAACTGAGGTGGCATTTAGCAATGGCGCTACATGTACCCTGGGATGATACTGCTTACTATATTAAATATTTCACTTATTTTTCTACATGCAGATACTGGGAATTATTTCTGCTCATTTCTTAAGTCACAGGGGAGCTCATTTAAATAAATTAATGAAGGTTAAAATTGCTTGTGTTTTTTAGTTCTGCGTGCGATTTTTACGTAGTTAAAATGTTAAGGAAAATCTCCATTGTGATGGAAGGATATTCTAGTAATTGCCTGTAATTATAAGGGCGGCTCACTACAAATACATTTAAATACATCATAGCGAAAGACATTAGAAACTGACACTTCCACATTTTAGGACAAGTAATATATTTTAGAAAGAAAGACTGAACAAATGGCATGCTCTCCTTAGGCAAACTACCCCAGGAGCTGTGGGATTCATGCCTGGCATTGACGCTGAAAAGCCATTCAGTTTACTTACAGTATTTGGGGTTGTTAGGATCACAACTGCAGGTGATTTAGATAACCAGGCTAGAATAAATTAAGCTATATTTGTCTTATGCCACAATGAGACAGCTTGCTGTTATTTTGTAGTAGAAATAATTGATTCACTTACCTTATCACTGGAGGAACAGAAAGAATGTGGCATACATGTGAAGATAGTCAAAGACACCTTGAAATATATTGGTCTTAATATACATTACTGATGGAGGAACTTGTAATACACCAAGCCCTGAGGGAACATGTTGCCTGGGAGGTGGGTTTTTATCCTACTTACTAGACAGAACATACTTAAAATTCCATAGTTATCCTTTTTTATTTTGTGAAGTTAAATTTCCAGCTGGAAGAAACGGTTGGGAAAAGGAGCCGGGGGGGATCACTCTGGACAGGAACTCTGTATCTTAGAGGGCTCCAGGTCAAATTCACTCATGGCATACCTAATTTCAATAGATGCAAACAACAACGGATTTTAGCTGCTCTGTTTTGGGGGGAAGGTTTTATGTTTTAGCACACTAAAAGCAAGGGCATTTTCTTAACACAGGGACAAACACATTGTTGGCCTGACTCAGGCGTTCTCTTTATTTTAATGCATTCTGACAGACTTCAGCTACCGTGTAATGACAAGAAATTAGGGAGACTAAAAATTAAAGGAAGTGGGTGACCAGAGTGGATCTGTGAGAGCCCCTCAAGCCTCGTTTCTCTGGGCTGCCTGTTCAAATGCAGCCACACTTCACCTGTTTATGTGCAAGGATGCTTAGGGGGCTTGTTGAACCTCATGGCAATTTACCCTGTTATCAAACACACAAACCCTCCCTCATCATTAAGTGGCTGCCTGTTGGAAGAGAAATCATGCCTTAGTAGTTAAGACAAGCAAACATGATGCCCTTTCTAATTTGCCAAATTAATTGAAAAGTTGCGTTTCCACTACCTTTTATAGGTAGTGGTGTTTAGAAAAAGTCTGAATTTGCTTCAACCTCTCTTTCTTTTTGTGAATTCCCATTTCCATAAAGGGAATAAATTTGGATGGACTAATCTACTCAGAAGTAAATCTGCAAATCTAACCGCCTTCACATCAACAAGTCTTTGGAAAGAAGCAAGAAGGGCACTGGTCCCACAGATAATTCACTGCCTGGGACAAAAAGGGCTTGCATAAGTTTTGAGCAAAATTGTGTCTGTGAGAGGGCAGGAATGTGGGCTGTGCATCCTTATTTTCTCTCTTTAACGCTAGTGTAATTGCATGCTTCAATGCACAAGAGCAGACTGGAGTAGCTTTTCTTAACTAGTGGTTGCAGCTTCATAAAGGTATCCCTGGGGATGGCCACATGGTTCCATGGAGCAGCCCCTGCTGATAGTCTTAGAGTGAGGAACTGCAGGATCCTGGCCTCAGGATTCAAAGCACTGGCCTGAGCGATTAGAAGGGTAATTTCAAGAGACTAATTGTGGTTAAAAGTTCACACTATGACTGTTTCAGTTCTCAAAGAAACTGAATGGGATAGGTAAGCCAGCAGGCAGAATTAGCGCCTTCTCTTCCCCTGGCATAACATATGGTGCAGTCGTACACGTGTGTTTTGCCTGCTGCAAGAGTCTTCAATAGGAGCCTATGCCACTGCTAACCATTAAGTTATGAAATGATTACCTTGTACCTCAAAGGTAGGAACTGCAAAGGTTAATGAGCTAATTCTCTGGGCCCACTACCTCCATCGCACCCTGCCACACCAGGACGCTGAGTGTCCTTCACCAGGTTCTTCACTGAAGGTGGGAAGTCCCACACGTACATCCACCACACAGGCAATCCTATTCCCTGGGCAATGTTTGCAGCAGGCATCACACCAAGAGCACGTTCCTGGTGTTTCCAACTGTTGCGCTGGACGTGGCACTGCCAGTTTGAGGAAATCACCTGCAGGGAGCCTTTTGGCTTGAAGATTTGTTACACTGAAGCTGTGCTAGCCCTCGACGGGGAATTTCATTCAAGTTTTTCAAAGATCCATGTCTCCTCCTTAGAAGAAAGAAAATGTCAAATAAGTGTTTGCCCTGTGCTAGCAGGAGGGTAGGACTGTGGTAAGAATGTGTGGGAAAGCACTGAGGGTGTCATTTAATATTTAGACACCTTGAAGGACCGTATTGGTGGATTCTCCTTTGACTTGTCACAACAGAGACGTGTCTGGAGTACTTAAGGGTTGTAAGAAATCTTCCCAGCACAGCTGTAAATAGCAGCTCCAAGTTACAGACACACAGAGCATATTTGTAGAGTAAATGTACTTCCTATTTTGATATGGAAGTGTGTCCCTCCCTACAGATCCTTGGGGCTAAAGCCAAACAGATACCCAACGAGTGAAATTAAATCGAAAAAAAAATCATTTGTGCACTATGAAGTAAAAGCAAAGAAGAGCCCAGAGTTATGACAGCTCTGAATAAGCACAGGTTAACAAGAGGTAAAACTGGGACCCATTTCAGACACACTTTAAAGTGGATCTTCAAAGATAATGATTTGTAATCAATTATCAGCATAGAATGACTGTATCCATCCCACAGCACTGTTTTTACCACAAAGTCAAGCAGAAGCATGAGAGCAGCACTTTTCTAAAGCCACATACATCTTTATTCTCCACCCAGGCCAGCAAGGATGGGAAAAGGGAATGCAATTAAAAATAACAATCAGCAAACATACATTATCTTTACTTAAAAAAACCATCCAGACTAGAGCAGCCAGAAACACACTCAACAATCAGAATAACTCTCTGCAGTTTGACAGTGGCACATAAGCAGAAATTACTTGTGAGTTTCTAAAAGCAGGGTAGAAGAAGACAAAACTTGTGCTTTTTTCTATTACAACAAGTGATTATGATTATATATTTTGCAGCAGGCAAACCGCTTTGGGGGATAACGGGCAAAGAGAAAGCTATCCAGAGTCGTTTTGAGAAAAGTTTGAATAAAACTTTTACAAATAGCACCAGAACTAACCCCAAGCTTAAACTAGCCCCCACCAAAATCAATGGCAGAACACCCTGACTTCAGTGTGAGAAGAGGCAAGCTTGGTTAAGCGTGAAGAAGTAGAAAACACATGATGGATTGTTCCAGTATTATCCAAAAAAAGGTGGCCTCCAAACCCAGAAGCATAGCTGCCATGGCAGAGGGAGGGTAATAGGACTTCTCTGATGCTCCTTTGTGTTTACATAGCAGTAAGAGGCACAGATTTGGTTTTGTTTCCACTCTGGCAGGCTGTTTTCAATCCTGAAAGCAAATCCTGCAGCTCAGCAGACATTTCACATGGCTGTATTCTGTAATGAGCTAGTATTTATCATTCAAGCCCTCTGTAAGCTGAAGGCTCTTTGTGCTGCTGACCCCAGCCTTTCGTCTAGCCTTGAACAGCTGCTGTTTGGCAGTGACAGCTGAATTGGTTTTTCTCCCTCTGCAGCAATGCACACTTGCCAGCCATCCTTCCCCCAAACCCACTTGTCTTCCGCATGCTAGGGCCAAGATACACAATCCACTCCTTTCACGCTAGCAGTGTCCCTCTAGGCAAAGCGTGAGAACACTTGCCAGTGGGCCTTCCTTCCCATTAATGCTTGTTAAGCATCACTTCTTCCCGCCCTCCAGCCATGTGGGAGCCTGCTATTTCCATGTGGAGCAGTATTAAGCAGAGTGGTTGCGCTGGGTCACTACATGCTGCCAGCACTGGCATGACTTATCCTCAGCCTCTCTAGTAATCCAGAGGCATATCAAGCTCCCTGATTGAAACAGCATTTCACTGCTTGAACCGGTCCCAGGCATATGTCAGCCTCTTTGAACCCCACTGAATTACCTGCCATTGCCTCACAGGTTGGGGTGTATTTTATTTTTATTTATTTTGCTGGAAGTTGGTCATTGCCTTTAAAGACCTAGCCAGCAAAAACTGAAAGCTATGCATCAGGAATCAGCAAACACAGCCTGGCTGTACCTGTGGCACATGGAGCACCTCTGCTTTGTCAATAAAGTGCAGGGCCAAGCTTGTTCTTGATATTTGGCACATACACTATTCACACTGTTAATCCTCAAGCCAGTGCTAAAAGGCTGCTTTGCCTGGACCTTGGAGAGGGGGATAGACCAACAAGGTAGCAGGGACTTCACTTAGTGTCAGGCCTAGAGCATCAGATGGACTTGTTTATATATCACTGGTTCCCAGATGTCCTAACCAGCACAGCCAGTTGATGTAGTCTTGACCTCATCCTTGAAATGCAACGCGAAGAATTAGTTCCTGTGAAATCCAGCTTCTGAATGCTTCTCTTCACCATCCTAAAACTAGAGCAGCTCCCCCTCTGGTAGGGAGACTGGGGAAGTGAAACACCTACACAGACATGAGTGACTGTGCAGCCTGACTGACTGCACACTACGAATTATCTACCTACACGCATGCAAATGGTGGGCTCCTCTGGGTTGGGCCTGAGCCAGAATTTCTAGCAGCACCAGCTGAACTAGAGCACTCAGAAAATTAATCATGTTTCAGACATGTAACTCAGTCCCCACTAGAGTCCACTATACCTCTCTCTTATTTTCCTCGTGTCCTCCTTAGGCCAAAACCCCAACAGTCAATCCAGAAAAAGAACATTCCTGCCAGTCATTTTTTTAAAGAGACAATTAAAATTTCTCCAGCCTATGGTGGCCTCAGCCTGTTCTGGGAGCCCACTAATATGCCATGCAAAGTCCCAAAAGGAGGGAAACCAATTATGAAAATGAGACATGAGGGGAGGATGATGTATAATCCATTGCTCTTCCATATAATTAACCAGGAAGTGTGTGTGGGATGCAGATTTCCAGAGCTGAGGCACTAATGCAGTTTGCACTGGCACTAACAGACACGGGCTCAGGGACGCCCCCATTCTGAAAAGGAAGGGCCAGAAGCTCTTCCGTAACAGCAACGTGGAAAACAGAATGACCATTTCGGTGAGACCTTCCCATCCCAAGCAGCATCCACTCCACTCTTCTAAATAAAGTTGCTGCCGGTCCACACCTGCATTGCAGTGACATGCAAACTGAGTACCTTTCATCAGAGAAGATGTTTCTTCCCTATAATGCAACTGTTTGCACTGCACACTGTGTACTACTCCTGTAGCCCATTCCTTCCTAGCAGTGCACCTGTCAAGAGATCAAATGGACCTGTGTCCTAACACCTATCTTTGCACCTACAGTCTTCTGAGCGTGGTTACTGACAGGCTTATCAGGTCCCCATGCGCCGCATTACAGAGCAAGCCCTACTCTTCCATCATCTGATGGGTGTGTTTCAGGTCAGCGTAAAGCTCACATGCCTTTATCGGGGGCTACGCTGTCCTCTCCCAGTGAAAGGCTGGGCACAACTATTGTAATGGTCTGTTTTTCAAACTCTGACAGTGTCTAAGTAGCTGGCCTACCTGGAAGGTTTGCTGCACTTGTTGGAAGGACTGGAAAAGGACCCCTTCTAGGAAAAATGCAAGAACATCACATTTTGCAATTTAGCCTTCACCTCTAAATGATTTCCTAGCTCCTGAAGGTCATGCCCCAAGTAGAGACTTCTTTTCACTGAAGTCGACAGGTCACTGTTATGTCCCATTCCCTAAAAGTAAAGTCTAACTTTACATAAGTGGACTTTTCAGCATATATCTCTGCCACCTCACAAACAGCCCACAGACCTGGATTTTCTCACCATTCCCAGAAGGTGTAATTAACTAAAACAGATGACAAATCCTTGGAGAGCCATGCACCTCCCCACCCAGACCACATAAAGCTAGCACACTTGCATTCTGTGACATTTAAAGAGCACTCCCAGCCCAATATTTTATTCATTAAGTTTGTGTTTAAATATATATATATATATATAAAAAAAATCATCAGTGTGTTATTTTCTAGGTGAAAACCACTCACATATGACCAAAATAGTCAGCCAGGACAAAGGCTCAGACTGCCGAGGTCTCAACCCCCTGTGCAGAGCTCTTGCCAGAGAGACTACCTGAGATATTATCAGAATCTAGCAGCTCAACAATGCTGTATGGAGAACAATCTTCCAAACCCAGCTTGCTGCAGAGCCAGCCACAGAAGCCCTTCTCCATGTCCCTGACAGCATGCCACCAGTACCCAAAGGACCATGCTAACTGTGCCACAGCTGAATACAGGCCTAGGGAAAAAGACACAATCATAATTATTATTGGGTAGAAGATGATCAAAAAGGGACAAAAGGTGATTTTGTGCCAGAAGGTCCTCTCTTCATTGTACACCAAGAAGATGTTGTACCATGTAATGGTTCCATAGTAGAATGAAACCACGAAGGACACTACAAAAATGATGGGGAGGCAGATGATGGTCCAGAGGACGATGTGGGGTCCTCTGTCCAATCCAACATCACATTTCTTCTTCTTCTCAGGTACATCCTCTTTAGGAGGTTCCTTTGACTTAGCCAGTTCCTGCAGCTCTTTGTCCGTTAGTGTGACATGAATGTCCACCATCTGACCCTTCTTCTTTCCCCTGGTGATTGTTCCAGTCAAGGTGACGTATCGGCTGTCTAAAGGCATGTTCCAGACACCTAAGAACACAGATAAAGTCATCTCTGTTAGATTTATTTTCTGTATGGATTATTTTGTGTAAATCCCCAAAGACCCCAAAGACAATTAGATAGTGCACATGGAGTTATAGTTAAATTAAAAGAAGGTGCACTGCAAGAAGCAATGCAGTATATAGATTAACACAGAAGAAAATGGAAGAAGAGCTAATGAGGGAGAAAACAGGAATTCCAGATAGCAGAAATCACAAGGGAGAAGACTCCAGCATCTGCACTGGGGACAATATGTGAAGGGACAGCGCTGCAGGAGTAAGAGAAAGAGATGAGACAGATAAGACAGAGTCCTTGAATAAAAAACGGTGTGCCTATTTTCTCTGATAGCCTCATAGATTTATTCCTGAACAGTGTGGACACTTGGAGTGAATTACATAAACATGACTAAGACTCTTGTTCTGGAATAAGCACATCCACACTTTGAGTTATACTTGAATAGCTAATACTTCACTTTACATTTGCACGGTATCTCAATGCAAATTAATTATCAAAGTTTAGAAAATCCTTACAAACTCTCATATATTTGCATTTTAAGGGATCAACAAAGGCACCAAACAGGAAAAGTGTTGTGATGTGTGTTAAAGTCACAAACAGACTGCCTTAGTTTCCAAGTGACATTGGTTTAGGATGGTCCCTCCAGTGGTACTGTTCTATGGGTCTAAAATATGCTTCCTCCTGGTCTTAATTCTGACTAGCTTGGAAGGAGGTCTTCAGAGACTCTTAAAAGGAGGCAGAGCAGTTTGAAGAGGTCCACAAAAAAAGAAAGGCACCAGATAAGCCATAAGGATAGGGGTTGGGATCATGGGGGAATCTGGTGTGGCTGATGGACCAGGAGCATGCACTCACATTTAAGCCCCTCTCAGCCTGCTCTGCTGACTCACAAGAGGATTAGCCATAGGACCTGCCTCCCACACTGCTTGCCTGCAAGGGTATCCAGGACAGACATCAGAAGTGAAAGTAGCTCCAAGATGCCCCACGATGACCTTGCCAAATAATCACTCTTAAAGAGGAAGCTGTCCTGAGAATATGCAAACAGAAGGCAACAGCAAATCCTAGCTAATGAGTAAAACTCCCTATCACAGGTAGAGCCACTAAATCCATCTGCTTCCATCCTTTCACTTAACAGGCAATTGTTTTAGGCATGGACAGGGGCTTGATCATAGCATCATTGGCTTAAAGCATGCTCAGCATTTTTCTGGATCAACCCCATCCAGCACATACATTTAAAACTAAGAGTGCAGCAACAACCAAGGTCTGCAAAGAACTATAGAAGACACCCCAAATCAGCTTGTAATGGTTTTTATTTCAGAGCATTTTCATGTACGAACTCAAGCTCTCTTTGCCTGCAGTTTTGGAGAGCGCTGGTGTTGCAGTCACTTCCATTTGACCTCAGTGCATGCTGGCATCAAAAAAGGTTTATGGAAGGTGGGCGTTCCCAGGAATACATACCATCTGCCATGGACTGACCCAGGAACTTGGAGCCTTCCTCAGATCTTCTCTCCCCTCCTTCTTCATCCACCTGTTCTTCTTCCACCTTATTCTCATTCTCCGACCTATACACTATTATTGACTCGGGACGGGACTCTTTCTTCTTCTTTTTCCGCCGGTCCATAGTGGCTTCCCCATCAAAGGTGACAGTGGTTGCCACAGCCCTTCTCACAGAGCTGCGGCGAGGGCTCTGGCTTCCAGACTTGGTCTCTTTCTGCGTGGTCTCCTCCATCCCACTGCTGCTCTCGAGCACCTCACTTGGCATCTTGTAGCACTTGTTTCCAATCTAACAGCTCCTGCACTTAGAAGTCATTGATTAGACAACAGTCCCATGGATGCTTTGTTTTGGTAAGGTGTCCCACTGCTGACATCCAAACTAAGCACTCCATTCCCAGCCTAAAACGAGAGAGAGGGCTGAAAAAGTGTGTTTTTCTTACCAAGCAGAAAAAAATACTAGAATTTTCCTATAAAGGGTTACTTCCAGCTGGTTTAAATGTCATCTGAAGATCCTTATTACTGTCTTCAACATCAATTTTATTACATGGATACATGTTTTGTAATATCACTTAACCCTGATTCTCAGGTTCCAATTTTAAATATAACAAACCAAAGCTACTGGAAAAGGAAAGAGTATTAACATTTTATCCTGGTTCCAGCTGGGACAGAGTTAATTTTCTTTCTAGTGATTGCTGGGTTTCAGATTTGGTATGAAAGGAATGTCAATAATCCATATTGTTTCAGCTGTTGCTAGGCGATGTTTATACCATTCAAGGACTTTTTTCAGTTTCCCATAGAAGCTAAGAAGCATAGACAGAACAATGGAATGGCCAGTGGAATATTCCATACCATAGATGTCATGCTCCATATATAAATGGGGGTTGACCTGGGGGTAGGAATTCGTGATCACTGCTCAGGAAGGTGCCAATTTCACCAATTCACTGGGTGGTGAGAATGACTAGTGTCATTATTGTTATTGTTACTGTTATTGTTATTTTCCTTTTCTGTTATTGTTCTATTAAACTGTCTTTATTTCAGCCCAGGAGGTTTTTTTCCCTTTCCTTTCCCCTCCTTTTCTCCTTCTTCTCCATACCCTTCTTGGAGGGGAAAGGGGAGAACTGTGTGAGTGGCTGTGTGGTCCTAGCTACCAGTTGGGGTTAAGTCACAACACATTTATAAAATGAGATTAAACAAGTACAGCTTACTGGGTGATTTTAACATTCCTCTGCAATGCTGGAAGCAAACAGAAGACAATAGTTTTGGCCCACATGCATGAGAATGAAGAAATGAAACCATAGACAAAAAGAAGTTGACTGATTTAAGGGACTTGCCTAGATTAGAGACAACTGCAGCAGGAACACTGCGCTCGTCCTGCATTACAACAGCTATATTGGTGACAGCCTTTCTTGTTTTGAGTGTCTTCTGATTTACTGCTCATTGCAAGGATATTACAAAAAGTAATCAAATTATGTCAAAATGAATGATGTTTCAAACCTTACCAATTTAGCATTACGTAGTGCTGACAGACCTTAAAAATACGTATACACAGTGGATTTAAAGGAAAATTACTATTAAGATGACTTCACTGGGGAGGGAATTCGAAACCACAGCAAAGTCTTGTGATTGTTCAGGGAAAACAACCCAAATCTTCACAAATCTTTGTAACATATAAGGGCTGTTTCTTACTCCTCATCCAAGCAAAATTAACAGCAATATCAAGTGACACTATTATTTATGGGAAAGCTGCCTAAGTAAAAAACATATAATTAAAAATGCATTGAGGCAGACAAATCCTCCTCCATGAATACGGAAGATGCAGGATTAATGGTTCTCAGATTTCATAACTGTGCCAAGTATTCATGAAGTATTTAGCTACAAATCTGAATACACTGAATAATGTTTTAACAACTCTGAAGAGCTCTGTTGAACATTTACATGAATTTAAAAGAATGCACATGACCAATAGTTAAGCTTCTACCTAGTATCTGAGTCATCTCTTTAATAGGAAACTAAGGAACACAGTTACCATAATTTATAGCCCACACAATGCTGGGAAATTGTTTTACTTGAACAGATGCTAGAAAAAAGTTGAGCATTTTTAAATTTGGCAGTATGGTCCTGGTCTTCCTACAGATATAAGATTTTGCTGGTTTGTTTTGAAATTTGTTGCAGAACTTTAGATCAACTATTTATGCCTTGTACATTCACACACACATACACTCCTCCCCCCCTTTAAATTGTACCACTTTAACACGTAAGACTGTGGCCAGTAGGCTCTGTGGCTTTAAAGAACTCAAAAATTCAGATTATTTTTTTGCATTATAGAAAATAAATCTTCCCTGGTGATCAGAAGACACAGAAAATGGAATTCAAAAAATCAAGATTTGGCACACCCCAGAAGTCGGACTGCTTCTAAATCACTGGGCAGGGAGTAGCCTCAGCTAGCTCTGCAGCACGGCTGGGAACAGACCGTTGAGATTGCCACCTGAGTTTACACCTGCCATGCGAAAGTATATGCCTAAATTGGCAGACATACTGGAAAACAGCTCTATAAAATACTACATTTACTGCAAATACTGTCCCCTCACTGCAGTGTCAAGTGTTGCACTTTAGAACTACCTAGAAGCAACTCAGTTTAAATATTCCACTGTTGACCAAAGGAAGCAAGAACGAAGAGGGGCAGTGATAATGAATGTCCTAGTCTGGTGTACCAATTAAGTGTAGTTCAGTGTGTGGGTTGTCCGAGATCACTACCTATGCATTCTCCTCCCATCCCAAATTCCAAGCCCAACAAAGAATGGAGCAAAAAGAAGAAGAGAATTTTGCTTCCCTTGGGTCTCTGGGAGAAATATCTCATCACCTCCACCCCCCAAAAAAACCCCATAAATGAGCTATAATGAGAAGCAATTCCTCAATACAGTTCTTGTACCTCGTCTGCCTGAGGCATGTGGCTTTTACATCTGTTTAGAAGCACCATGCAGATAGGCAGTTTTCCACATACCATAATATAAAAGATGAATGTGATATGCAAGAAACTTCACAGTGAAATCTAATGTTTTGCTTTCTACTTCCCCCTTTGTCCTGGTTTGAGGTAAAACAGAACCAATTTTGTTCAGTAACTTTGCTTCTTAGCTGGGCCTCTTCTAACTACTGAAATTAGCAGCATATTGTGTAGACAATGTTCTCTCTCAGAGTGGTAAGACCAATGTTTATAGCTTATGCCAACGCATGATACGCAGAGAGGCTCTTGCTTATACTTATTGCTGTAACACCCAAGGCCAGCCAACTTTGTTACTGCCCCTTTGGAGGGTCGGAAGCAGAAAAGCGCAGTGGGGTCCCACCTGCGAGGAGGAGCGGACAGGACAGGTGACCCAAAACTGACCAACAGGGTATTCCATCCCATCTGCCTCATGGTCAGTATAAAAGCTGAGGGATCAAAGGGTCAGGGCTCTGGCTCTTTTTCTTTATTCAATGGCCAACATCTGAGGAGGACTCTTGTCTGTCTGCCTTTGATTCTGATCCTGAATACAGATCCAGAATCCAGTTCCCGTCCATCACTGAGTCCAGCCTGGGACTTCCCCAGTGGCAGCCGGTGTCGTGATTGTCATCCTGGGAGCTTGATACGGTTTTGTATATATTTCATTATTTCCTTTTATTTCATTATTAATATTTCATTAAAGTAGTTTAGTTCCTTCTAAACTCTAAACTACGGGGCAAGTAACAAATAGGTACAATAGTACAATCTCTGAGGATCAACAATAAAACTTCATGTTTTGCCTCTGTGAAATCCTAAAATGATTGAGCCTAATGAGCCCCTGAGACAGCAGTGAGATTCCCCTCCCAGAGGCAGTGAAAAGAAAGCAGGCCTGGAGTCACTGAGAAGTCAAAAGCATCACTGCTGGGATGATCTATTAAAAGTCTGGAGACATGGAAGTTGATTTGGGATTAGATTCCCAAAGTTCCTGGCTGTAGTTCCACGCTCAGTCCCTACTGCCTTGAAAAGGGGACGATTTGCCAGTACCGTTTTAAAATAACCCAAAGCTACAGGCGAAGATTTGTAGTTGGGCTTTTTTTCTTAGAATTTTATCCAGCTGTGACCTTGGTTAAACTCACAGTAGATGATAAGCCAATGCCAGTTCTCGGTGTGATGCCAAAGCCTA
Organism: Ibidorhyncha struthersii; assembly: GCA_013398815.1. NCBI lineage: Eukaryota > Metazoa > Chordata > Aves > Charadriiformes > Charadriidae > Ibidorhyncha > Ibidorhyncha struthersii. Next base: position 366,285 of record VZSZ01007384.1, on the reverse strand, counting down.
AAGGACTATGTCAACCTTGACTATGCAAGGAGGAGCAAGGTGATGTTACTTTTGAATCTTGCACAGGTAGGATTGCTACTAGAAACCTGTGTTCAGTTCTTCTGCTCACCGGGCAGGCAGGATGCTGATTAATGACCAGAAGATGCCTATGACACCTGAATTGTTTCGCTATGTCTGACGTTCCCATCCCCGCTACAGCAGCTATTGCCACTGTGAGTTACCACCACAACTAGAAAGAAACACCTCAACAATAGGGTTATCAAGTGGTGGCAACTCAGTTTCTTCTTTCCTTGCTCCTGAGTTGAGAAGAGGGGAAGGAATGGGCAATGGGGGGCAAGCCCCTAAGAAGTGCCGTTGCTGTAGCTGGGATATGGAAGTGAAGGAGCCAAGCTTATTCTCTTTAAGGCACAAGGAGGTAAAATCTCATGTCAGTCTGTCTACATCAGAAACAAAAACATGGTGAAGAAGATCCCTCTGATCCATCAGAGGAGGACTCAGTAAGATAAAAAGCTGAAAGACAGAAATACAGGGCAGACGTTTGGTAGGCGTTTTAACAAAGCGTGTAGGTGTCACTTGATATACATCATGGAGGGCTCTAGATAGCTGTCCCATCACTGGAAACTTCCAAATCTGGACCGCATATCTTAGCAGCAGTTTTGTCACCAGTACTTGACCAGAAGATGTGTTAATGTGGTCTTGTATTAAGGAGCAATCAGACTGAAAGATCACAAAGATCTCTCCTGGTCTTAAGCCTGTTTTCACAGTAGCTGTTTACTCTCTTCTCATCTCTTTCTGCTAATGGAGCAGCTGGGATACCCTCTACCACCTGGTCCAGACCTTCTGAACACAGCACTTTGAAACACCACCATCAGCCCCACATCTTGCAGGGATGCTTGTGAATCAAACAGGTTCACACCCCAGTCCCATTTTTCCTGGGAATATTTTCTCCGTAGTTGCAAACAAAAAATGGGCTCTTGCACAAATCACAGTAGTATACAAAAAGCTTTATTTTCCCCTCTTCCTTTTCTTTACGTCCTGTAAGAACAAGGTCAGCCCTCAGCCCTACACAGCTGTCTGCAGCACCGACTCTTTCAGCCATACACCAAGATCTTCACCCCTTAAAAGTCTTGCTGTGGAGCTGAAGCATGACAACTGCCATGCACCTAATATTAGTGATGTCTCCCACATGGGAGCACAGGGGCAGACACGAATCTAGTAAATGTCCATGGGAGGGAAGGAAAAGAAATGGTCAGATTTCAGAGATAGCAGGGAGCAGTTTATTAGCCAAACAATTTGTTATTAATCTCTGTGTGAAAACAGATGGAGAACCCTGGGGAGGTGGCTCTGCAAAATCACTCTGTAGAGAAATTTTTAGAAGCACAGTCTTCTGTTACTATGCAGGGAAGGTACTGCTGCTTACGCTTCCCATGACAGTATTAGTCTTTGACACACAAAAACAGGAGCCTAAAAGCTTGGCCTTGCACCATTTAGGTCAAAGGAAGTTTTTTCCATTGGTTTTCAGGGCTTGATCCTGCTACTAACAGAAGAGAAATTATCCGGTTTGAGTGCAGACAGGAAGGAAGAGCCTTCCCGCAAGCTAATAAAATCCTTGATCTTAAATCCCTGCTACAGCACAAGTAACCTTTTTATGACTGCTCAGAGCAGACATGAGAGGAAAAAATGTAGGTGGTAAGCAGTGAGGAGCATCAATTTTTATTTTTATAGTCACATAAAATGTACAACACATAAGAAGAACTGGCACTGCGACTTCACTCACATCATGCAGGGCTTATCTGCAGAAACAAAAACCAACCTGTGCTTTAGAAGCATTGTGAGTTACCCAGGATGGGGAAGAGATAAGGGGAAATTTACTCCAGAGACCTGCCTTGAGAGAGAGCTCCCCAGCGACGGATCCTCCTTTGCCTGCTCCTTTTACTCCACAGCCTGCCCATCCCCAGTCCCTTCTCCACCCAACCCCGCCTCTGATTTTGTGCATGTGTGTGTTTCTGAGGATGCATGTTACCCAAAGGACTATTTCCAATCAATAGTATTTTTAAAAGGGTTATCTGCTGGAAGATTGTACACATGAAAAATAAATGGTATCAGATACATCCAGCTGTTTGGGACAGATCTATCACCAATCAATCAAGTTATGACAAAATGTACTGGTCTAATGCAGGACACGCAGCCCCAGACCCTACAAAAACATGTGGAAAGACCTATATAAGAAAGCACATTTAATTCAGATGTTATGCTGGGAGAGGGCCAAACAGTAGAGCTCCTTCAACACCTCTGGATCTGTTTTAAATACCTAAATGACTGCACATGATCTTTCACACATGCATCCTCACCATACCCTGCTGAAACAGAGGACGTCTGTCTCCGTTTCATGGTGAAATAGCTCAAATTAGATTACACAGTTTCTTCAATCTAGCAAATACTCAAGGCTGTGATGAATGACACGTTAGAAGGTGAGGCAAGAGCAGCCCCTCCCTATCAGTACTAGTGTCTGTGCAACTTGTGATGAGCTTGACAGGGAGATTTATCTCACTGAAAATAACCCTTTTGCATTTAAAATAAAATAAAATTTTATTTTCAGACAGATGGATTCCCTCATCAGGTTCACCATGCAGGTACCCCTAGAGGAAAGAATATCTAAGGACGGGGAGAAAAACTACCCCTCATGGCAGTAGCCCATTGTGAGGCTGCATTAAGTGTTTGTGTAACAATAGCAAAAGGCACAAAGAGAAACATCCACCTATGCCATCCCAGCATGGTAGGAGAAAGCAAACAGCAAAGCTCATAGATCACACACGTCTTTCCCTCCCTGCTTAATCCACAAGCTTCAAAACACTTTCATTTCTTAGAGAGAGAGACAAGAAAAATGACTGTGCTCTGGGTGTGCATCGGAGCAGGAGCAGACCTCAAGCTGGACTGCCAAAAGCAGACGGTGGCACTAAGCACCAGAGCAGAGGGGTAACGCAGTAAGATGACTCATGCCACCAAAAACTTTACGGTGTTTGCTAATGGAGCCCCCCCTGCACCATGCCTTCCTCTCAGGAGCAGAGGCTGCTAAAAGCTCAAGCTAAAAGCAAAGGGAAGAGTGGGCAAGTAACAGAATCTCTGCAAGCAAGCACCAACAGACCCAAGTTTGCCCAGTCCTTCTGATTTATCCCTGGCACATGGCTCCTGCCTGTCAGCAGGTGGCATTAGTGCCAGTGCTGCCCCACACTGCTAAGCAGCTTCTGGACCAATTCCACTGGCATCATGAGCTGGACCTGTGTTGGCCAGCACGGGTTCACCACTACTGAAGCTGCAGCTGCAGCAAGACTAGACTTGCTTAGGTATGGATTAAGGGCTCTCTGGCTCCCAGTGCCGTGGTGGGTGGCTCTGACCCCTTGCTCTCCCTGCCATCCTTCCATGAGACACCCAAACGCTTGCTGACAGTATTCTACGGATACAGCCAAAACAACAAAAAAAAAGTAGTAGAGAGTGGCATTGCAAAGTATCACTAAATTGTTTCTGGATGACATTTTCAAAGGATTTTTTTAAAAGTCAAGGACGTTTTACAGAGTATCTGTTTTATGAATCAGTTCTTTTTATTTTCCTCTGCTGTTCCATAACTTTTCCAAATGTCACAGAATAACAACTGCTGTGTAGATAAGTATTACTGAAGGCTGGAAAACAGCATACAAGAATAACTGTGCAATTTTGCTTTATATTAAATGAAATACCTAATCGATTTGCTTGCATACCAACTTTTAAAAAATCCCCAATCTATAGTGGTCTGCCTTTTTTTAGTGCAAAGGCCTGAACTGCTGTCTCTCCCTTGTCTCCCCACTTCTTTGTCCAGACTGCTAGAAGAAAGAGAAATGGAGACAAAGGACTCAAAGCTTCCCAGTGCCTCCATAGGGATGAGATCTGTTTCTTTATTATACTATGCTAAAAAATGGCATGTGCACATTAGCCTTTAAAGCCAAGGTTTTAAAAGGAGAATGACTTGGAAATGGAAGTTGGTTTGAAATCTTCAAAGCAAACCACGTGGTTTAGTTATGAATCTTGAATAAACTCAACAGAAGTCCCTAAATATTGCAGGAAAAATTTCTGAATGATAAAGTGGAGACATGCTCTCTCTCCGTTCCCCTGCTCTACCCCTCACTTCTGCACTTGCCAAAGCAGGCTATCCTGCATCTTGAAACAGCAGGTGCCCATTGTAATTCCTATCCCATCTACCAGGTCACTGCCGGATTACAAGGTACCCACAAGAACAGCTGAACCAAGTGGGTCCCACCAACTTGAGCGCAGCAACCTGCTTCCACAGTAGTGCCCTTAGGCTGGGATTAGGCGTAGCATCTGTTTTTATTGGTATAATATCTGATCCATCCTCAGTTCGAAGCCTTTGTATTAAACAGGATTGGAAGATGCACTATGACCTTGCTCCACACATCAAACCAGTGTTGTGCTTCCTCTAAACATCCAAGCAGATGCCTAGAAAAAAGCAACAATGGGGCAAGCTACATGAAAACAGAGTTTTGAGCCCCTCACCTCCCTTTCCAGAGTGCAGAGAAAACACCTTCTACAGTATAAACACACGCATATGCAAGTAAGAAACACCAGGAGTTGCTATGTCTGAAGACCACAGAGCCATGAAGCACCAGTGGTGGGCGTGAAGCACTCATGCTAACTCAAGACAGCACAGTCCTAGCTAGCTAGAGACCTGGCTGGCAGGTGGTTATTTCAGTGAAGGATCACAAGACCTCCATTTCTTTTCCTTAGGAAATCATGCAGTGCTCTCACCTGAATGTTTTAATGCATGCTAGACTCGTCTGACCTTTACAATAACTAAAAACTACGACCTGTGTTAGGACCTCATTTTTTTTTCCTTCCCTTCATACTCACAAGTTCCCTGACCATCTCGATCTCCTCTCCTTTCCTGCCCTGCTCTGTGCTGGCAAGATCAAGCACCCAAGTGCTTTACTCCGACAAAATGAAGAGAGACCACACAGAAATAGCTGCAATTAGAGAGCAAGAAGTTGCAACCATGCAGCCCAATGGAAAACACAGTCAATTGCAAATCCGGTCTGGAAAGGATTACCTGAAAAATACTGACACCAAACTACCTCCTGCAGTTTTTATCTGGGCAAGATATTTGGGGGCTTCAGATCAGAGCTTTCTCCGAGTTACAACCAGCTACAGCCCAGGAGTTGCTGAAGAGCCAAACTGCACAGACAGAGAACTGGAAGATTCCCCTGGGAGTGATTCAGGATTACTTAATGCATTGCACAGTAAATATAATCTAAGATATTTAGACAGTATCTCCAGCAGCAGGAATTAGTTGGCTCAGGGGACTCTCGATTGGATACAAGTGCAGATACAGATCCATGGTGCCAGAGTATTAAAAATGCAGCACTTGCAATTGCAGACAGGTGAATGCTTTGATATCATTAGTATGGTATTAGCAGGGTGTGTGATTATTTAGAAAATCTGGCTATGTACCAGTATCAAACTGTTTGATGCTGACATTCTACATCTTGTACCACTACGAACTCTGCTTTGAGTGGGGTGTCTGTCTTCAGTATCTCCTGTATTTTAATCACCGGAATGAAATTCCTAGGGATAATGATGAAAGGTTATAAAATCCTGATTATCTCCTAATTAGACTGAAATTCCCTGAGATACCACTGAGAGTAAAGTACCTTTCCAGATGAGAAGTCCCTAAAGAGATGAATTGACCACAGAGCCTGACCGTCAGTTGGGGCTGACCAGGAGGCATTCTGACATGGAAACCAGAAGCCATGAAAAAGAGACTATCACCTCCTGGTGAAGATGAAGATGATGGTTTTCACTCAATCCAGGCATTTCTTGTTGGGGGGGGGGTGGGGGGGGGGAATTATTGTTGTCACACTT
>VZSZ01007384.1:332770-356989 GCA_013398815.1 Ibidorhyncha struthersii | reverse complement strand
GACGTTGTGACAGGAGTCAGGGAGTAGCGGGGGAGAACGAGGTGAGGTGAATGTGTCCTTTGACCCGCTGGCGCTTAGCAGATGCGCTGTTTTAAATACAGCGGTCAAAGTGAGGTTATATTAAACACGGACCCTTTCTCTCGTAGTCCCTTTTAAGTGTGTTTTCGTCTTGCTTAACTGGAGGATTTATCTGGTTGTTGAACTGAGTCTTACGGAGTAGTATGGTTTTGAACCGTCGTCTGCACAGTACGCTTGGAGAAATGGTGCTTCTCTCTGGGTGTGCGTGACAGGAATCTCCTCAAGTCAAAGTATTCCTTCAGTGTACGCTGTGTGGGTTTGCTTTCCCTGCTGATTACAGAGCAGTGGTAAAATCGGGAGTGAAAGGCAGATTTCTTAGTCATCCACCTTGCAACACCTTTTCTGCAGGTTTCAACATAGGTGCTAGGGATCATTGGCATCGGACTGGTTTTGGATAACGTTTGTCATGATTGCATTCGCTGTCTTCAGAATACCAGCACTAGCATTATGCCTCACGGCACTGTGCTCACGATGGTTTGTGCTGTTGAGATGTGCACCGCGCCATTCCACTGCATAGTAAAGAGCTTTTCTTTGTTAAAACTGTGTGCTGGGAGACATCTCTGCCTCTCCTGGCCTTTGCTTTCTACTTCCTCTGTGGAGCTGAAGTAGGGGCTAGTTCTGCTACCTTTGTGCTACTGGGGAACTAAGCAATTTTTTAAGAGGTCCTTATATGCTGCCTTAAAGAGGTGCTTTTTAAACACCGTCGTACTGTTGGGGCATGATGTTACCCAGTTACTTTAAACCTGTACTTAATTTGATCTGCATTATTTTTCTCAAGCAAAATACAAATAACAAAAGCGTGTGTCCGTAACATCCTAAATACAAAACAAGGCTGCAGATCTCTACGAAGCACATGTGAGAAAACAGAGAAAGCTATGGCTTAAGTCTGTCTGAGTAACCTTCCTTACCTGCAGACTTGCTGGCTACTCCTGACAAGAACATGAGTGAGAACTATTTCCATGTACACCTTGTGCTTTAGGCTGTATTTTTTTTGGAGGGCGGCTGGCTGGACAGAGAATGCCTGTAGGAGTAGTGACAGATAATGCCAGTCATGATGTACATTGTTTTTATAACCAGTCTCCTTTGAAGCCTTCTAGACAAATTTAAACATTTCATCTGGAAATTTGTCCTCTTTTCCCTCCGACCCTATCAGGAAACGGTCTGGTCATTCTTTGTGAAGAAAAGTAAATGAAACGGTTTCAGCTTGTACAGTAGGTACCATGTGTTCCTCAGTGAGTTAGAATCTCCCCCTCCCCCAATAGTGTATTTAGCAAAAATATAGTCTTTTACTGGACCTTATTCTATATCAGTGTGTGTATTAATAAGCACTTAAAGTTGATAAATATCTGTGCTACTGTAATTTAATATTTTGTGTTAATTGGTAATTGTGTGTGCCATTTTATGAACTCTGTGTTAGTCAAGTGCTTGCCCAAGTGATTGCAGTTCTTAATTTAAAAAATCAGGAGACCTCAGAGACTAATATGTTTACATGTGTCATTTTAAGATGGCCACTGATAGAAGGTGAAGTTCCCATTCCTAGGGATATGTAGTTGCAGCACTTCCTTCTGGAAGAATTCAACTCCTCTTTTTTTGTTGGTTATTTTTTTTTTTTAGTTTTATGTATAGTTTCACAAGACAGCCTGAGCCAAATGAACAGCTTGCTGCTCTTTACTCCCACTAGTTATTTTGAGTTGATTCTGGTGTTTGTTTGATCATGAGAGGCCAAATTCCACTCAGTAAAATAGCAACAAAGAAAAAAAAAAACAACCACCTAGCAAGATGTTAACTTTCTTTTTTTCTGGTTGAGAATGTTGAATTGGTTTATGTTAAAGCAGATGAGCCACAGAGCTGGTATTAGGAAGGGATGGCTTCTGCTGGGATGCTGAGATTATGGAAGGAAGGAACTGGGAGCAAGACCTCCTTACTTGCTTGGCAGTGGAAGCTAGTAATTTGCTTATCCATAATATAAAATTGTATGCCATCCATAATGTAAAATTGGATTTGCACTAGGGATTAATTTGGGGTGGTCTGTTCTAGTCCATGTAGTAGCAATTGCTGAAGCCTTAAAGCTGTCCTGAGTCTGCTGGTGTGACAGAAGAAACTAGACTGGTTGTAGTGTGAGTTCTTGCTGTGCATTTGGCACCTGCGTTGTTTTTCTCTGTAGAATGAACCCTTCTGCCTCCAAATGCTGAAAAAAACAGAAGGCTTGAACTCCTGCCTAGTTTTTTCCTCTCTTTTCTGAGCTAGGATTCTACAGCTTGTGGCAGTGCCATGGGGAAGCCTCTGTTCCTGCTGTCTGTAGTCTGCAGATAGGAATTAATCTTGTGAGGGTATCATCCTTTCCTTCAGACTTTGTAGGGTTAAAAAGCAGAGCATTACATTTGCTCACCGCTAGTCAAAATTACAGCCAGACATACAGTAAGATTATTTCTGTGGTTTTAGGAGCAAGCATTTTTTTGTAATCAAGGCCTGCTGAAACATCTGTAAATCGCATAATTGATAAATGAGGGAGCTGTGAGCAGAGGCTGCAAAAGTGATGTCTGAAAGCTACTTTGCTGACTCTGCAACTCGCAGGCTATCTTCCCTTCTGCAGGAAGGAGAGGGAACCTTGTGTGCATTTTTTTGATTGCTCCTTTTCAGGCACAGTGGGATCTTGTTGCTAAGAAGCACCTAACATCAGTCATTTCTCTCTCTTGCAAGAACTTCAACACTGTGTCTTCTAGTCAGTGACTAATAAACACATATCCTACAAGATATCTCCATGAAGTTATTAAAAAACTAGCATAACTGTAATTTTAACTATGTTAGCTGAAGGATATTTCATTTTGTCTCTACAGGTTGCAGTGTTGTTATTGCCTCTCGTAAATTTGACCGATTAAAAGCTGCAGCAGAAGAACTGAACAATACATTTTCTTCCATGAGTCCTGCCAAAGTGACTCCTATACAGTGCAATATCCGCAAAGAAGATGAGGTAAAGACTAGTGATCTTGTTTTGGGGCTTAATATGTCAAAAACATATTGTGTATATAAATTCTCAGATCTCCAAAAGTCTTATCTGGCCCCCTCAGAAGTGGCTTAGATCAAGGGGACAGTACAGCACAGTTAAATTGATATAGGGACAAGGGGGACATCATTTGTTAGCCACCTAATCAAGAAAGCATTTGTAATTGCAAGTATTTTTCTGACTACGCATACGTATTTCAGATATTTCTGAGAGAAGAAGGCCTTGGAACTGGCATGTTCTACAGCAAACCAAGAGCCCACTTAGCAGGGTTCTATGTCACCTTTCTGTGACAGCAGTTAGCTTGTGAAGATGGAGACCTCGGAATATCTCCTTCAAACAGGAAGTCATAGCATGGAATCTCAGCACTTGTGCCTTGACGCAAGTGCCTTGTGTTGTCAGTTTTGCTTGTAGTAAAGCAAAAAAAACCCACAGATATTATTATTTTTAGCCATGTTGCAAATTTTGGTTACAATTTGAGGTGTGCCTCATTACAAAATCTATTACCATCCCAGCTGAGTTTTTTCTTTTTTCTTCATATTACAGAAAATGGAAGATCAAGAGGAAAAGTATTTAATCCAGGTTCTTCAGAAGTCTGCATTCACATACTAATTTTTTAACCTGTGTAATTAAACATTTAAAAGTCCAGCATCAGATTGGGCTTTTTAACTTATTGAAGACAGCTAGAAAAAATCCCAGTAACCACTGATTGCTATTTTTTCTTAACCTTTCAAAGTCTCTGTTAAATTCTAGCATAACTTAACTACTGAAAGTCATTAATATTTCTTTACGTAGATTCTGGAAATATCCTACTATACAACCATAAAGCAAATAAAAAGTAAAATTCTTCCCTCGTGGAACAGCTCGTGCCATAAAATATTTATAGTGATATACTTAGACTTTCTCTTCTGAAGGACGTGAAGCCTGGGGCTGTGCAGTATGTCAGTTCACCTACCAGTGAATTTTAGGTTTGTATTTACTAGCATCAGCAGTGTGATATAATAGATTATGACAGATGTCAGAGGGCAACTTACATGATTAAAGCTACAGGAAAGAAAAGAGGTAAAGAGAGAGAAAAGGCTTAAGCCTTCTTTCACGTCACTGTTCTTGCAAAGTACTCTGGCATGCTTAATAACCTTCTGCAGCTGAATCTTATTTCCGCATCAGTTTAAAAATTATTTAGTGGGAACTGCAGTGTTGTGTGAGATGGTAGAGGGCTTGGATGGTGAAATAAGGTAATCTCCACTAAACAAGCTACCATTCCTTCTTTGTTCCCTGTTTATTAAGTGTGACTAAATACATATTTGACAAAACAGTCTTAGATGGCTTTGGCAACTTGAAGATGCTTTTAAAGTCTTTTATAGTACTGTGTGAAGTTATTAGGCATTATTCAATGTTACTGGTAGTCATGCTGATACTTGGAGAAACTTTTATCTTTGTTATTACCCTGCAGTTGCATCATAGAATTGTCTTGTTTCCAGTTTAGTTTTAAGCTCTACACATTTACAGACACACCAGAACTTTTCATATGATATTGGAGAAGCCTCTATCAGGTGTCTCCTGCCACTGGAAGTTCTCATAAACCATTGTCGTTTCATGTCTGTATCTACTGAAGAGAGGGTTCAGAGTAATACGGTAGGTGAAACTCCAGTCTTGAATTTTTCAGTCATTGGCTCAGTCTTACAGTATGACTCACTCCAGTTCTCCAGCTGCTCTTCTTTCCGTTGAAGTCCTATTTAGAAAAAAATCACTATGAAAATTTCGTAAGCCTTTTGTAGAAGTTTTGAATAACGAATGCAATTTCTGTTGCATGTTAATGTAAGAACTTAAGTGTACCTGCTAAACAATTATTTACCCATTCCAGATGCCCATCTCCAAGACCAGATATTTTTACTGGTTACAGACATCCTGTGATTTTTGTTCTTTAGCTCTTGTTTTTCTGGCTCTGTCCTCCTCTGTTAGTTCTCTAATGCTGAAATTCTCAAAGATTGCTAAATCCTTGCTACTCGTTACTTGATTTCTAAAATTACTATTGGACCAGAAATGTGTGGATCACGTTTTCAGTTATAAACTTGTAGTGAGGATAGCACTTCCTTACACTTAGGTGCTTAGTGTTTGTAAGTTGAAGCTAGATAAACTCAAATTGACAATTGGTGACTTACACTGCTTAAAACTTCCAGAACTTAGAACTGAGGGATGTGGCAGATTTTCCACAACCCACTGCTCACTATTGCTTATTTATTATATTTGCTAAAAGCAGCAATGGCGGATACTTTTTTTTTCTAATTTGCACTTGATTGCCTTGTGAGACTAGAAGAAAAGTACCTTTGGGCTTCTACGACTATTCAAAGAGTGTCATACATCCACTTTCAAAACCTATTCCATTCTTAACCTAAAATTTATTGCCTGGGACTTGGGAGTCTTAGGAACAGGGATCAGTAAAAGATGTAGTGAAGGACTTTTCTAGCCTTTGAGGTAAATCTTGAATAGAGGCAACACAGCAATATAACTCACTTCAGCATTTTCACAAATACAGAAGTAGCTTCTGTTTACGGTGGAAGATGGCGTGAGAGGGCATTTAAACTTTTGGCTTCCTTCCCGAGAGAAACAAAACTTGTACAACTGTGTTGGCTCTGTGTGCTACTCATTAATAGCTTTACAACTCATTGTCTGGTTTCAGCTTAGTATGAGTGAAGAGTATTTACCTCAGAAATTCACAGAAGCACATTGCTGAGTAGAGAGGACAGCCTCTACAAGTATTCCCTGTGAGTCATTACATCCTCTTTCTTAGCTCTTACACCAGGTACCAAAGAATGTGTGAAGGAGAAAGACCTTATAAATGTTTCAACAAGGGAAAAAACTTAGGAGTTCAAGCCTCCTTAGATGTCAGTACTAATCCATCATAAGCTACAAAGCCCAGGAAACTTCCTGAAGAACTACATAATTCATTTAGTGTGTCCTTCTCTTTATCATCTCACTGAAACCTTTCTAAGAGTAAATCTTTCTCTTAAAGGAAGCCACCGTGATCACCTGTAGGAACAAGCTATCTGTTCTTGCTGTAGAAGGCCTTTTTTTTTCTCTCCCATCTCTCCATCTCCATCAGTTGTTCTGCATTTCTCTAAAGGCCCCTATGAATTTTATCCTGGTTTTAATTTATGATAAGGCAGACTGGAGGGAGGGACTTTGAATAGGCGAAGTCTAAGAAAGATGAAAGTGCTTTCAAAATTGCCAGATGATTATTTTTATTGCCTCCTATTGCAAATCTTAAAGTAACTGACCTGCTTTGAAGATGACACAGCTCATTCTTCTTGTGTGCCCTAGTTTGGATCTGTGGAATTCAAGCATTAGAAGATTCATCCCTCATCATATAGTACGATATGTCTGTTACAGCGCTTTCTGGCTTAGGAAGAGTCAAAGAAGGTGCAGTGAATTAATTGCTGCAGAAGCTTGATGGCAGATATCATGGGAATAGTTTAATGAATTCACATTTTTAAGTCTCTTAATCTTCATCCTCAGAGGCCCTCTTGCTTTCTAGCAAAGCTTACTTTTCGTTTAATGTGCAAGAAATAATCTTGCTTGATGGAGGATTTTCAACCGCTGCATAACCTGTCAGGCTTATTTCTGTCACGAGTTTTGCTGTTGCTGCTTTTGGCTAGTTTTCCACAGAGTATTTTGTAAAGGGTAGCAAACATGTTTTGTTTTTAAAGATGGAAGAGTAGAGGGTTCTGGGATACACCTGAGATTTCTGTGTTCTGTCTTCATGGGGCCTTATCCTGAAGCAGTGATTGTGCACCTGTGCCTTATTCTGTGGTCTGGAGTGTATGTAGTGATCAACATTGCTTCTTAGTGATTGTGAAGCTGAAGTGATTTTAATTATTTGGATATTTTCTAGCACTGTCCACATAATGTGTTGAATATAACAAGAGCAAGTCAGTTTGCTCTTACTGAGATGCAGGCCAGACAGCTGTGTGTGTGTGTCTTTTCAAACCAAGCTCTTTTTCCAAAATCCAAGGATCTAATTAATTAATTTCAGTGCCTCAGTGTAATGGTGGGCAGAGTGGAGGAGAGAGACCCCATCCTTTTTCCGTTATGGAAAGAGCTTTCTTTTATCTTTGTAGGTGTTGGGAAGGGGAAGCATGTGTTCGTGTGTCTTAAATGTTGAGCTACAGCAAATCGATTTGTTGGGGAAAGAAAGACATGAGGAACTTCTTACCCTGGTAAAGCCTTTGTGCTATATGTTCTGGGCAAACATTTCTTTAACTGGTATCTAGATAAGTAGAAGATATACTAGGTAAGTGGAAGATACAACATCGTACTTCTGGTAGGCCACTGCTCTTCTTGAAACCAGCAATTCAGAATTCTGTGCACAGTGTCCCCCCCTCAAGCTCCAGCAACAACAACTGCTGGACCAGACCCAGAGGGTAAAAGCTATCACTTGGGTGTCTGACAAACAAGAGTCCTTGAGACAGACTCAATAGAGTACTATTTAGGACTTACCTTGTGTCTGAGTTTACCAGTAGCTTTTCTTTTCCAATAAACTTTATAGCTTAGAGTAGTCTCAATTGGTTTATAAATACTTAATGCCTGTCTGTGTGAAGCCTGTAGTGGAAGAGTGTGGTTTGGTGGAGAGCTGTGGATAAGAGATTCCTGTTGTCATACTTCAAAATAACACAGCAATGACACAAAGTAAAAATATCTGTTAACACCGGGCAAGAATGCCTACTTGTTCTAGCCTCCAAATAGCAAATCTCTAACCCTCTGTAGCGGGTAGTTTGCCTGTAGAGTTTTACTCAAGTTCAAGGTGACCTGTGAACGCATGTGGACATCTCTCCCTTTTCTGTGTCAGTGAGTACTATTATCTCAAGTTATTTGTGAAAGTGTGCTACTGCATAATACTTTTGAGTTGCAGTCACACAAAAAAGGTCCTTACTGAAGAGCTCCAGTCTTCCGGTTATGTCTAAAATGCCTGATTTTGTTCTTTTCAGTCTTTTTCAGAAGAACATCCTAAACTGTTAACTAGAGCTTCTGTAGTTTTGTTTTGCTTCCAGAGTCAGTAACTTTTTTATCATTGTGGTTTGGGCCAGACTGGCCACTAAAAATGAATGACAGATGCTCTCCCCTACCTTACTCTCCAAGGAGAGGAGAGAGAGAATGAGACTTATGAGTTTATAAGAAATTAAACTACTTTAATGAAATATTAATAAAATACTAAAAAGAAAATAATGAAAATATATACAAAACCAGTACTGAGCTCCCAGGATGACAATCACATCACCTGCAGGCACTGGGAAAGTCCCAGACTAGACTCAGTGATGGATGGGAACTGGATTCCGGATCTGGATTCAGGAATGCAGGGGTTGGGATCAAAGGCAGAGGAACAGAGTCTTCCTCGGACACTAACCATTAAAGAAAAGAGCTGACCCTTTGATCCCTCAGCTTTTACACTGAGTATGATGTGGATGGGATGGAATACCCTGTTGGTCAGTTTCGGGACATCTGTCCTGTCTGCTCCTCCCTGCAGGTACAACCCCTCTATGCTCTTCTGCTTCTGACCCTCCAATGGGGCACACAACAAAATTAGCTGACCTTGGGTGTTATAGCAATAAGTATAAGCAAGAGCCTCTCTGCATACCATTCCTTGGCATAAACTACAAACATAGGTCTTATTACTCTGAGAGTGAACAGGGTCTCTACAATACGTTGTTAATTTCAGAGAGTTTCAGAGAGTTCAGTTAGAAGAGGCTTAGCTGCAAAGTAAAATTACTGAACAGAAAATTGGTTCTGTTTTACCTCAAACCAGGTCATTTATGAAGTTCTTTCTGTGTGGGTTTTGAATATTTAGGAACAGAAAGGAATCTTCTTTAGTTCTCACTGTGATTTAAATGTGTTCTACCAGATTCTCTTTCTCACTGTGCTGGTGGCTGCTGTCGCTGTGTTTACTGTAATTGGGAGAGGCACTGCAATGATGCTTTCTCTGAAATACAGAAAACATTGTGAAGATTGCAACAGTTGTAGCCATGTGAGCTGTCACTGGAGAGCTTGCCAGCCTTTGCTGGCTTTCAGAAAGCAGAACTGATACGCGTTTTGGGTGTTTTTTTTTTTATTGCCCTGAGAATATGGTACGACAAGGAGGAACAACAACAGAGTTTTTTAAGATACAACATGTGAACCATTTTGGAGTGATATGTCATAGCAGGTTTTGTCCCCCTGTTGAAAACTTGCTTGTAATGTTTCTTTTCAGTGGATTTTCCTTCTGTTAATTTGTCTTTTTTTGTTGTTGTTGTTAAGATTCTTAGCATTTTCCCTTTTCTCTCTCTCTCTCTTTTTTCCCCAGCCTGAATAGCCTTAGTCTGTTCAAACAGTCCTTGTACTGAAACCATTTATCTTCCATAAATGAGCCCATACTTCAGTGACTTACAGAGAACAATATTCAAAGCAAGATTCTCAGACTGACAGGGAGAAGAGTTTGATATTGCTGAGCAAAGTATAACTTTTGCTGCCTAGCGAGACATAACTTACTTTTCTCTGGTTGTGAGCAAACCTAGAAGTCTGTGGCAAGGTGATTCTCACAAGTTATGGGTTTGGGACTGCTGTCACAGATGTTTTGGGGTTTTCGTGTTTTTTTTTCCTGAGATCCCACAAGCTGCGGTGAGGAATAAGATGCCATTCAGAACTTAAAGAAGGTTAATTAAGGATCAAAATTATTTTCTTAAGGCTTTTCTTTTTTCTCAGCAGGCATTAGTTTTTCAATCAGGCTTCAGTCATTCTATGTTTGTTTAGGTTTTCTTCTTCAGAGAGGTGTATCCTTACAGGATCCATACTATCCTGTTAAACCATCCTGAACTGTTAGCAGCAAAAGCTGTAAGGCAGCTATTTATGAGAGTGGGTTGGTGACACTCTTGGCGAGATACAGATCATGCATTGCTTATTCTTTTGTTTCTGATGTTCTCTACTGCTAATTCAGTACAGAGGAAGGCTGTTGATAGCCTTCCCCTAGTTAAATCTGTTTCAGCAGCAGCATCGCTCCTGCTGTTTGTTTTTTGGGGTTTTTTTGGTCTGTGTTTTCTTTGACCACAGATGCTAGATTAACTTTTTTATATGCTTGAGTAAGAGTAACTGATGCATGGTATCTGGTTAGGATAGGTAATGTAAGCAGGAAACAGTCATGTTGTCCCATTTCCCGTTTCTTGAGATAAAGGTTAATTTATTAAGCAGTTGCTATAGAGTTCTTATTGCTATCTTGTAATAGGAAAAATACATCAGCTTTGGTATCTGTAAAATCTTTGAATGCTTTAAAATACATTCCCCTTCAGAAGTTCTCTTGTGTTTAGTGTGTGTGGTGAAACTGCTGTACTTCCAAAACAGAAGACAATACGAAAGGTTTAGGTTATAGCCTGTAGCTCAGATTACGTCACTGTTAGAGGTAGGTTTAGGTCCTCAAAATCTCTTTCCTTCCATATGACTGTAAGCAGCTCCTTTTCTGCACAGACAGCTCTTTGAGTGAGTGAATAAAATGTCTATTACATTTTCAGAGTACCCAAGGGTAAATAGTGCCAGACAGTGCTCTTAATCGTAAGTATTCATCCTGCTCGTATATCTGCTTCGTCAAATATTCACCTTTCTTTTGCTAAAGAAGACAGCTTGTGGTATTTCCAGCACCTTTTAGAGTTCATGTTTTTTAGGGTAATAAACTAATCTTCTTCGTCTGCATAAGAAGATTGTCTGTTGCAAACTCGTATGTCAGCTTTAGTGAATGTACAAAGCTTCTAGATAAGAATGTTAAAACTTCACAAGATGACTTATGTTTTCTATTTAAAATGCTCAGGTATATGGGTCAGATGAAAAACACAGTAGCTACCTTATATGTAACTCTTCCAGCATCTGATGTGAACACCCCCACCCTTATGAAAAATGTCACGAGATTCTTAGTAGGTCTTAAGCAGCAGGCTTTTGTGTGTATTTGTTTTCACAGACCTTCAGTGGCATAGATTTCTATACAGTGGCTTCTTCTTTCAGTGCTGCTATTTTATGTAGCACCTGCATTATAGCAGGAAGATTTCCAAAGTAGACATGGACTCAGCCCAATCCTTTTTTTCTGACTAAACCTGTCAGACCGATGTTCCAGCCTCTCTGAAGGCTGGTACCTCCTCTTTGTGTGTGAAAAGAATATGAAAAAAAACCCAACACCACTGTCTGAGAATGAAATTGGGTATATAGCTTAATCAGCATACTAACAAATACTGTTTCAGGTTGAAGCTTTGGTGAAGTCTACGCTGAGTCTGCATGGGAAGATTGACTTCCTGGTGAATAATGGAGGGGGCCAATTTGCAAGTCCTTCTGAAGCCATCCGTGCAAAAGGCTGGAATGCTGTGATAGACACAAATCTGACAGGGACCTTCTACTGCTGCAAAGCAGGTAAGGACTGAACATTCAGCTTTTTTTATTTGTTTTGTTTTTCACAGCAATACCAGAAGAGAAGAAATGTAAAGTTTCCCTGCCTTGTTTTTTCACACACTTAATCTGACAGTGGATATCATGAATCTCATCCAAAGCTTTACCTTAAACTGTACATTACATTTCTTCATATATACAAACATACATTTAGGCAAGTATGACCTGGTTAAGGCCAGGTTTAGGGAGTTGCTTGGCTTGGATACTCATTTAAAAGACAATAGGAAAATCATGTAACTTCTTATGGCCTGTATTCAGGGTATGTAACACAGGAAAAGATTTCTCTCCCATCAGGGATGTAAATTTAAAGTTAAATTTAAGTATGATACATGATAATCAGATAGCATTGGGAATGTGGAAATGAAAGTAATTTATGTGGAAGCATGAAATCTTGATTTCCACCAAAAGGCTTCTTGACAAACAATGAGCCTTACCTGGACCACACCTGTTATCTTACCAATCCAGTGGTGAGAATATGGTACAAAGGGCCGAGGTACTATGGTACTAAATCTGCACAGGAAATGTGTAGTGTAGTTGGAATTAAGGCAACAAATTTGGCTTCCAATTGGCAATTTCATTTGTATGCATTTCTTCTGATATTTATAGGTTATCTTCCTCCTTCATACAGTGTACAATGCCTGGATGCAGGAACATGGAGGAGTCATTGTCAACATTACTGCTGCCGTGAGAAATGGGTTCCCTGGAATGTCGTAATATATCTTTTTTTTTTTTTTTTTTTTATTTTCCTGTATTTTTCCCCTAGAAGTACTAATTGCTTCCAAATACTTCACTTTAGAAAGGTGTACACTGGACAGCAGCAGAGTATAGAAATACAATAGTTAGGTCAAGAAAGAGCAATAGTATCACTTGGCTGTATGTGTGGGGATTTCTTATTAATTCAGTAGAGTCTACGGGAGTAAATGATATTTCTGTTCTCTGTCAACTTGTTTGTAAGAAACTATGAAGCAAGACTTGCCAGCGAAGCTTTCACTGGAAGTGGTACGCTAGTGGGACTAGTTGCACTGAAATGTAACCTTTGTTTGTTCTCTGTCTAAATTTCGGGAGGGTTTGCGAGAACTTGGCACTGTTTTCCTCTTCTACTGTCAGTTTACAGGTCTTGATGGTGTAACGAGTTATGGGAATTGGACTGGGAGTAGGCAGAACATTCTAGTATGTTACTAGGTATTCACTTTGTCCTTTGTGTCATGTAATGCCTGCCTTTCCCATTTTTGTTTTTGCTCTCGCTTTGTAGCCATCCTTCTTGGAGGAGGTCTCTGATGCAGAGAATCAGTTTTTTTTTCTCTGCTCCTTTCTTGACTGGGAGAAGGCTCATGGGTACAAACGTACTACCACATTTGTAGTTCTTATATAATGACACAAATGATCACAGCTGTCTGCATGAAAATGCAGCATCATCTCCATATCCATATGTGTGCTAGATTTGTTCAAATTTCTTTACCCTCAAAATGGAGGTAAGCAGGAGTCTTCTGATTTGAAGCTTTTCCACAAAAAAGTTCCAATGTTTTGAAAGAGAAATAATGCTCAGAAAATGAATTGTTTCAGTTATTTTCTTTTCAAAGGAGATTCTGAAGTTGTCAAAATGCTGCATTTTGACAGTTTCTTAATTGAAAAAAAATCTGAATTTCTTCTTTGAAAATACCTTTTATTTTTTTAGCTTTGAAATTGAATTTCTATTGAAGAAAATACAAAAATATAATTTGAGCAAATGTTACATTACCTCTCTTTGTCCTGATTCAGGGTTAAAAATTTTCAAAATTTAAAATTTTTAAGGAACAGCAGAATATTTTCTTACTAGCTTGTTCTTGGCAGCACAAAATAAATTTAGAGATCCACAGGGTGGTGCTGAAGCTACATTTATTTGAGTTTCTCCATTCTGGTTAAATGTGGTTGAATTGTCATGGCAAATAGACGGAAGCTATATTTAAGATTTGAGCCAAGAGATGAAAAACCAAATTCTGAATAACAGTGGAAAAAAGTTTCCCAAATAACTGTTGTGTGTGGATGTAGATGGACAAACAAAACTACTTTCAAATTAAATTCCCATTGAATTGATACTTGTTTTAGAAATGTACTATGGAAAAAGACTTGCCTTTACAGGTCCAGCCACCACTCACACCAAAAATCACCTGATACAGTTTTTCATAAGTATTAATTTTGAACATAAAACTACTAAAGTTTGTTTGCTTATAGTGTGCCTGGAGGTTATTTATTTCTGGCCTAAACAAATAAATAAGTTGGGTTTTTTTATGTTTTTCTGAAGTTTTTCTTACTCCTTTCCTGGTATTTCAGAGGCTATTCTATCTATCTTCTCTAAGTCTGTTTTGCTAGGCTGAAGGAACTAAACTCTTAATAGTTTTCTCTGAGTCCCGCTGTCTGCTGTTCGTCACTGCAGTAATTTTGTCTGCATTTGTTCAAGCTTGTAATCATTTTGGACTTGTTTCCTATAGCAGCAAGGTAAATGAGATCACTCTGCCTACGGTGGTCTCTGTCTCCATCCACCTATAGTAATTTTTGAATAGTGGCCTATTTGAATCACATTTTTCAGAAGCTCTAAACTATTTTTCAGAGCACTGTGCTTCCAAGCGTTGCTTTACCTGTGCAGCCTACCTTTCATAGTTGTACAGAGTTTGAACTTTGCCTCCAGTGTTTTTTTTCATTTTATAAGCCTGCTTCTCCAATAGAATGTAGCTGACCTCATGTCACATTGGGGAAGAGATGATAAGTATTTCCAGAAATGACAGGAAATCGTAGCATAGCTTGTTTAAACTGCGAAGCTATGGTCGAACTTACAGAGAGATTTTCTAGTTTGTCTCACATGGTTGGTCCAGCCATAGAAAGTCACTGTGACTAACTTAGTGAGGCTGCGGTAGAATTAACATCAGGCACTGTTAGCTGAGGGAACAGATGTTTCTTTTGCTTTCTTTTCTCAATAGGCATACAGGAGCTGCAAGAGCTGCAGTGAATAACCTAACCAAGACTTTAGCTTTAGAATGGGCCCACAGTGGAGTAAGAATCAACAGTGTTGCTCCTGTAAGTAATGGCAAATAATCTGATAAAATTTAGTCATCATACATGTTCATGGTTAAAACTTTCAGACCAAAAGGGATTCTAAAATCTGTAACCTATAGCTGTTGTGGATTATTTATGTATTTATTTATAATTCTCTCATCTGCATTCTTCGGGTCATTTGAGAGTGTTTTCTGCAGTTTGGATGATGAGCCAGAGATGTGGGATAAAATTGCTTCTGCTTTCTGCTTGGACTTGGCACTCTTGGGTCGTTTTTTTTTCCTAGCTAAATAAAATGATACCTGAGAGGAGTTGGTGACCTGTCTTACCAACCCTTGACATAAAATTACCAAATGCTTTATGTTTCAGTAATGATTACATTATTTCTGAGTTCACAACACTTTTTCTATTTGAGGTTCAGGTATGCAGATAGTTTCCACCTGTGTTTACAAAGTTGTTTTGAAAAATCTCTGAGTGTGTCACATAATATCTTTGTCTTTTACTTAGATTAGTTTTAGGCATAAAAAGACTGTATTTGGAGTGGACTTTCTCTCAAAGAAATTATATTTAAAAGTGTGTGTTCTGATTTTTTTCTTATCAAACTTATGCAGACAGGAAACCACTATATAGGCCAGCTAAAATATGCCTGCCACATTTCTGAGGAAGTAGGTAGTGTGTAGCAGTTGTTTTAAGTAACTGGATGGAAAGACTGAAGCTATATTTTTCTAGTGCCATGGTGCTGCAGATGCAGAGGTTATTCAGAAGCCCTGGCTTTGACATTTGAGATTGTGTGATCTGTTTTAATTTGTGTAATCTTTACTCTTAACCACAACTTATTTTGCACGCTTATTCCCTTGAAAACGAAAGAGGAAAGGTGAGCTTTGTCCAGCTACTTCTACATTTGGAATTTATCTTATCTCACAATATAGTTAAGTGTCAGATTTGTTTAACTGCTGCCTAGGAAGATCTTTCTACTGTCTTTGTAGGATGTCTGTATATTCTGTTGTGCCTCTTGTCCTAAAACATCTGGCTCGCATTCTTTGGCATAGCACAGAATGCTTAATGGCAGATGTGTGATGATCATTCAGGTAGTAGCTCTTACGTAGCCTCTGTGAGGTCCAACTCATCTGGAGACTTGTCAAATATTAAGATCTACTGGCTTGTTTTCCTGTTTATTTGTTTTTTCTGATTTATCAAGTCTTGGGGAAGTAAGTAATTGAGACAGCATTATTATGTGAATACATTTTCAGACATGCTAATTACTTAATGGATCATACTAATTATACTTTATAGCATATGTCAAAAGAAGTTTTTAACAAGCAAACACTTCAGCGGTCTGGGTCTTTCAGAAGTATTTGCTAGCTTTGTTACTGTGCTGGTAACAAAAATCCATGTTGTAGTTATAGTAATACTTTATATCCTTCTGTTACCTTTATGAACCGACAAGGTCTGTGGTAACCATACAGAATTGCTGCTGCTTTATAGCAGTGGAGTAACATGTAGGGAGCGGGTACTAGAGAGGGAAACATGCATTTAAAAAAAAAAAAAAAAGGTAGTTTCACATATGAGTTAACTTCCCTAGCTCCCAAAATAATGGTCACTCACATTTCACAGGTATCTTATAGCATGTACTCCATGAATGAATTCAAATTTTGTTATCTTACTTAAACGTGAGTCCTAACGGTTCTGTCATAACTAATCTATGTAACCCTGTGTTCCCATTGCTGTAGCCTTCATCTTCGCTCTCAAGTCTGAACGGGACTATATAATCATCAAAGCAAAGACAGTCACCTTTTTCCATTTCTGTAGCAGATAAGTAGGGAGAGTCTAAATTCTGACTGCGAAATCTGTCTTCTTCCATAATTCACAAAAGAACCAATCTAGTGTTCTTACAGATTACAAGAAACTGTTGAGAACTTGTTCTTGGGGCTTTGTAGTTTTCTGCTGTAAGCTAATATGAAATGCTTGTAATTTCAAAACAGTCTTTGAGTTTCTTCTTTATACTCTCCACTTTACAGTTATTGAAGTGACAGTGGAGAATTGGAATCTGAATTATTGTGCTTGAATAGACATGTGGCTAGCAGCCAAATTACCTTGTTGTATAAATTATACTATTCCATTAAATTTAAAAATGTGCATTCAAGTGCTGTTTAGATAGTTTAATACCACAGAAAATCCCAGTAATGACAACTTCACAATTTTACAATGATCACGGTTTAAACATATGCAAGAGAACTTAATTTTCACTATGCTGTTTTAAAATAGGGACTGGTATTTTCAGAAACTGCTGTTGCAAACTATGGAGAACAAGGCGTAATGATGTGGTTAAAGAGCATACCAAAGGTTCCTGCAAAGAGGTCAGCGGTTCCTGAGGAGGTAATGTATTTCAGAACATTTGTGATATTTCTACTTCTGTGTCTCTATTTTGAAGCCACTTTATTATTTGGAGAACAATAAAGACTTAATTTTGCACTGTGATGGAATATTAGAAAAGAAAAAAGCTTGTAGCAATGTGTAGCAGCGCCAAGTGGGAGACTTAACTAGTAGTCGCTGTTAGACTGAAAATTTAGTTCAGATGCCTCTTACAGCTGAAGTGTTTCATAGTAGATATTAGTTCTGAAAAGGTTGACTTCTAGCAGGGAGGACTGAAAGAACGAATATGAACATGAAAAAAAAGTGTTTCTTAAAAGTACGTAGGCTCTCTTCCACCAAGAATGTGCATCCCACCAAGAATGTGCAACTTTGATAAACTCATCAACTTTTTTGTTTTATTTTCGGCATCTGCTGCTGATCTCTGAGAACTTACTGGTTTTCAATTGTTACGTACTTGATGTTTGTGGCTGGAAAGATGGCTTTAAGACTGTTAAGGTTTTCATTACTGAGTAAAAATGTTGCTATGTCTTCCCTGTAAAAGTTTTTATTAGCATCTTTGACGTGACTAATTCCCAGCAGTTTGAGAAAGATTAAAATTGTCTTTCTTTTGTTAGATCTCTCCTGCGGTGTGTTTCCTACTCTCTCCAGCTGCTTCTTTCATAACTGGGATAACCATGGTCGTGGATGGTGGCCAAAGCTTATATAGCCATAGCCTAGAAATACCTGGTAAGAAATGGGCTACAGAATAACGTCCTTCAAGTGTTTGAAGTTGGGCAATGGGAGGACACAAAAGTAAAATGCCTAGTTTCTCAGTCAGCTAAGTATGTTGTTTTCTTTGTTTTCCTCAGATCATGACAGATGGCCCTCACCACCAGAAGGAAAAAATTCTGAAATGCTTAAAACCCTTCTTTCTGGCAAGTTCAAGCCAAAGCTGTAAAAGAATGAGATTTCACCTTATTACCAGTTGCATGCTTGCTGATAATTTCACTTTGTGATTTGGGCTTACTATTTTAAGTAATATAAATTTTTTTGCTCATGTGTAACTACCTTGAGTGCCTTGATTTTTTTGTTAGTTTATACTTAAAATTTGAAAGGCTGTACATAGTAAATTTCTTCAATGAAAACACTCACTGCCCAGAAAACATTAAGTCTCTTGGGAAGGGAATGAATAAAAGACAAATTCCCCATTTGCACAGGCATTAAGTAATCAAGAATTTCAGAAGTGAATAAAAAAATATACTTATTTTGAAGTGATAGGGTTGGAGAGGGAATGTTGTGGAATCCTTCTATTTTTGATGAATTTGGGGAGAAGGTATTTCAAAATCTCTGTTGTTAGTTGCATCACTAACCCTTGAGGTTGCTGTTAGCTCTACACTGTTTCTCTTCAGCTACACACTGTGTATTCAACAATGATTTTAAAGACTGAGTAGGTATTTCTCTGAAAAGAATTAAAAATAAGGCAGAATACTGTTATTAGTGTTTCAAACTACTATGGCATATTGTGTTGGGAATGTTTTGCATTGTTTGCAGATATAACGGCATAATGGAGCTAAGCTGGCTGCAACTTAAATTTGCTAATAGAATAATCAGACAATAAGCTTTAATATACAGTGATGGAAAACAGTATAGATTCCGCTTCAAGATTTTGTGTATTAATTTGTTGAAGCTGTGGTTTATATTGCAGTGCTTTCTGCAGTATGCTGTACTGTTAAAGGAGAAACCTGGAATCCTTCATTTACCAGTTAAAAAGCTTTCCATCCATACTGTGTTGTCTTACAGTGTTAACACAGTATTGTTCATCAGTGTCTCTAAAATAGGTGTGATTTTGTTATCAATGCAGAGATTCCATTTAAAACACAGAAATCTTGCAATACATCGCTTAAAGAGGCTGTATTTGTCGTTACTCACTTTATTCACTTCAAGGCAAGTGTTCCCATGTCTGATAACTTTAATATAAAAATATGAAAAATAAGTGATGACTATGTTTGCTTTAATAACTGAAATTGGTGGAATCAAGTTACTGCTATAGAAGCAACCTCATTAATATTTCATTTTGGATTGAAAGTAAGAGTCTCTTCCAGTTGTTTGTTCCCTGCAAAGATGTTTGACGTTTGTGTCTCTCATTAAAATATAGGAACATGTAGATTGCTTTTTCATGAAAATCTGAATGCCGGTTTTGTGAGGGAGGAGGGGTTTGAGCCAAAATGCTTTCTCCTTCTGATATATCTGTTTTCCTTAGTAACTGGGTGGTCATTTATGTGATTGTGAGAAATTTGTACAGAGATAAAAGCAGCTTTTTTCAAAACTCTTGTGCAAGGTGTATTTTGATTATTGCAAATATTAGTTCAGGGTACGCAGCAAGAAAATTCCTGGAAGAAAATGCATCTGTTAGATAACTAACTCTAGAAGCCTAGCCCATTACATTTAAGTGAACTTATTTTGTTAAGAGATTGTTTCTACATTCTTAACACCTGTAAAAGAAGGTTAAACGTGAACAGGCTTGAGACTTGTGGCATTTACTTTCTCTTTATGTTTGACTGTAAGCTTCTATGATATGTGTGGAGTGTAGATTTGATGTGAAATGGAAGTGATTTGATAAACCTAAATTACTTTTATTATATCTCAGAACTGTTCTCTACAGGATTTGAGCATAAACATGGAAATAATAATTTTATACTGTTCCAAATTTCCTCTTTAACTTTGCTGGAGTTGGAATATTCATAAAGGGGAGAAGTTTATACATAATGATGGTGAAATGCATCACTCAGTGAAATGGAACATTAGAAAGGTGAGCGTTCTCCTGTGTGGGAGACATGTTCAGTCTGCAATTAATAAATGAGTAAGAACTGTAACAAACCTTTCCACCTGCACTGAATACAAGGAACTTTTATTTGACGTTGCCTTCTTCAAATTCCAGCAAAGCAATGGATGTATTAAGAAGATCTAAGCTAGCTCTTTAGAAATCAGTTGAAACAGACAGCATTTGTGGTGCCATAATGCGCTGCAGTTTAGTGCAATAGGAGAATATACTCAAAATACTCTTGGGGTAAGTACCGTGTGAGAATACAGAAAATACATCCTTGAAAAGACAAGGGGAAACATCAGTGTTCTCTGCTTTCTTTTTGCCTTTTTTTTTTTTTTCCGGTAGTAGTACTAATGTCCCCCATGTGTTGAGGCTTACTGTGCACAATATTAAAATACTTATCACATTATATTGGATACTAGGATACTTACTCCTCTGCTGTAATGGTGTTGCAATGATTACAGCCTCTCTCCTCCCGCCCCCGCCTTTTTCTTCCTGCACCAAGGAGAACATGAAATGTTTAATTCTCAGAACAGAGGTTTTGCTTTGGTCCTTGCCTCTTCGGTCCCTTTTTATGCAGATTAAAATTATTTTAAAAGTTTTGCAGTGCCTTGCAGAAACCCAGTGTTGTGTCAGCTGGCAGCATAAATGTTTCAGGTTTCTGGTGTTAGTGCTGCAGATAATATCAGCTCTAGCAAAGCTCTTCCTACGCCTGTAACAACAGCCCTTGATCAAAGGGCATTGAGAGGTTAAAAAAAAAATGGGTGTGGTAACAAGAACATCCTTGACCTGTATACGAATTGGATATCTGAAGTTCAGAGAACAGTGCTTGATTTTATTTTATTTATTTATTTTACCAGGGAGGTGAATGCAACTGTGGGAAAAGGGCTAAGGAACCTTAGAAGGATTCAGGGAGATTTATTGACCAAACACTGAAACTTAAACGTTTGTTGTACTGTACAGCTGTAATAAGCAAAGAGAAGAATGTTAGAATGATGGTTACATTTACCATTCTGTTAGAAATCTCTTTTCAGTTGCTTTAATATTTACCTCTGGCTAAACCTGTACCTATTCTGCCTACCCCCTTATCAGATACTCATTTGACTGATAAATGGGTGCTTATCAACTGCTATTTTGCTCCACTGTCTGGTGTTATATATGAATACGCGTCTCAAAACTTCACATTTATGAAAGCAGTGTGGTTCCACAAAGGGGAATTTTTATCAAACTGTGCTTGCCTTATGTTTTACAGATACTCTTTGTATTAAGCAGAATATTGGTTATTTAGGGTATTTGTTTGGCATAAAATGAAGTTTGATTATTCAGGGGTTTTACTTAGTGTGAAATGAAGTCTGTGTTGTGTCAATCTTCATTCTTTAAAGATTAACATTTGTCATGTTTGCTAAAGGGAAGCGCAGTGTCATTCTGCAATAAGGTCCATTGTCTGCCTTAAGATGTAAATGAACAAACACGAGGCAACAGTTGCTTGTTACAAGCTTTTATGGCTATGTTTAGTCTTCTGAATAGTTGTATAGACTATCCTGTATAATCTTTAGGAGAGCATGCTATTTGCCAGATAATGTAATTTCCCATACTTCTAATCGGCCTCTCCTAGTTTACTCTTGCAGTCTTGAACAGCAGACTTGTGTTAAATGGCTGAGTAATGTAGACATTAGGGGAATAATCTTATTAGTAAAGTCAACAGTGCCTCTGTTCTGGATTACTGAATGTGGCTGGGTTCTAAAGGTAAATGAGTTCCTTCATAAACTTCAATGATGGGGTTGAAGCGGACAAACCTATCTCTACTGCTGCCCAGTCTCATTTATAGTGTGCTTTTTCTAGAAAAGTGACTCCATGCCTGAATGACTACTGTATTTTTCCCATACTTCGTTCTGTTTCAGGTATTATAGACAAGTTGATAGGTGGCTGCTCTTTATTTATTTTGTTCTGGAGCAAAACTTAAATGTCTTGGGCAGTGCGAATGCATCCTGAAATGTGAAATACTAAGTACGATGGGAGATTCCAGTCTGGGTAAAAATACAGTTGCTAGGGGGGAAGGTGAAGCCTCTTGTCAGAGAGATGAGACTGAAATAGAATTACAAACGTGATTGTTGTTGGTTTTTGTTTTTTTTTTTTCTGTATCATTCTTTTTTATTTTAACCTAAGTCTGTTTAATTTTAAAGTAGATAAAAGCTTACTTAGGTGTAATCTCTTAAAATGAAGTCTGTTTAGCTTCTCTGCTTATATTCCTGTAGAAGTTTAATTATTTCCTGCTTGGAAATAATTAAAGATGGTAAAAGAATTGATTGCTGTAACTGCTTACCATAGCTTTATGTACTCAGAAGAATCCACATTTCGCTTCAGATCTGTAAGTCTAGGGCTCTAGCTGGAAAGGTGTAATGAATCTTCCAGCAGTAGTTGAGGACTGTCCTCCCCAAGCCGTTTGCTCTTGCTCTCTTTCAGCATCAGCCTCCCAGTGATGGTGCATTTGTATTGGGAGGAACTGGAGCTACTCAGATGCAGGCACATGTTTCCCCCTGTCATGGAAAGGCAGAGGAGCGCAGCAGACAGGTAGGACTAGCAAAGGCTTGAATACTGTTGTTTGCTCAGTGCATGCGAGCTGGATTTAAATTTATAAAAAGAATGTTGGTCCCCTGCTGGTGAGGAAGGACTCTCGATCACGTTATAATATCCTGGCATCACAAACTTTACGCTATTGCTGTTCCCAAAGGAAGCCATTTTGACTTCCCTTACCTACTGTCTCCAGCAGCTTGTTCCTTTGCCAGTTAACCCCTCATTTGATTAAAAATATATGAAATTGATCACTTTAACTAGATCCTTTTCTGGATGTACTTCAAAATGCGGTAACATGGTAATATAGTGCCAGCTATAGGAAGGGAGTGGTGGGGAGGCAAAGAAACCTGGGGAGGAAAAGGAGGAGGATGGCATGGCCACGAAAAGAGGCTGGTTTGTTCCCATTTAAAGTGTTCAGAAGCTATGGCTTTAGTGTTAACTAATACAGGCACTTGTTAGCCCCAAGCAATGCGTCTAGAAGGTGAGAACCTCTTATTGCAATGAAGTATTGATCCTGGAATCCAGGGAGAGCCATCCTGCCAGATTTCAGTCAATTGCTTGAGTACACTGTCCTAAGATGTGCTTGCCCTATAATTTCCACTCTGGCTCCTTCCAACTTCCATTGCCTGCATAGGGCTTGTACTGAATGCATAACTAACTGATATGCTTTATTGCAACTTCGGTCATCTATTTTTATACTCTTCTTTTCCATATCGGCAATTAACACTGTTCCTGTAAGCTTTATTTTGCTCCAGTAGAGTGACACATGATCTCAAAACTGTGCCCCTGGATTTGGGCTGAGCCAGTGTCGTAAGTGCTAGTCCCTGGTGTTGACAGATATTTTATCCCAAAGTCAGTATTTATCTGTTTGTCCTGCTCCCGACAGTGAAGATGCTCTGTTTTAGGGATTATGGCACAGTAGCGCTGATGCCTGTCAGGATGTACATGTCCTTCACAAAGCACTCTTGGGATGGTGCTCCTAGCACAGGGAGAGTGCTCTGCGCTACGTGGGCTTTGTGCAGGAATACAAAGGACTGCGTGGGCAGAGGAACACAGGATGACTTTCTGCAACCCTTGCTGGCTGCTGCTGTAGTGAAGGAACTCTGACTTCAAAACCTACTGTTCACCAACCCTTCCTCCATCAGTAGGGAGCCATTTGCAAACCTGACAAATGGCCACGAACTGGAACTCTAAGGCCCGGGAAACACTGGCTGTGTTTTCAAAGCTGTGTAAGCAGCTGCGGCTCATTGATCTTGCTTGATGGAGCAGGAGCATCACACGACGTCAGCATTTTTCTTGGCACTTTCCCTATCATTTAGCAGAAAAGGTCACCTTTTTAACTTTCTAGTTAAAGACTCTTGGTCATGACAAGTGTCTCATGAACATGGCTGACAATTTTGCCAACAGGGGAACAAAGTGTCTTAGCTTTGACGGACAACTGCGTCTCCTTCGTGTTGGCTCTGGAGTTCTTATTAACCAGTGTGATTCAGAGCCTCGTGCCTTTCTTGGATATGCTTCATCAGTTGGTCTTTCTTTAGCACAGTCCTTTCCAATACCTTTTTTTTTTAAAAAAAAAAAAAAGACAATATTTGTTTTTATCATTTTCTGCAGCCGGCTTCAGCGGAAGATCTCAAAATACTCTGGTTGTGGGCCTCGATGGGCAATGTTTTGTCATTTCATGCGTGGTTCCCACTGGAAGTTCACTCTCCAGGGCATGCAGCTTGGGGTCGTGTCCCACTGATGACTTGTCTATTTGAAAGCTCATCAGTGTAATTATATATGCCTATAATAACGATCTAAATCTTCAACTTCTGTTCCAAGTAGGTTTTCCCAGGTTTGTTTAGGGCGGCCAAAATAACCCCCAACCCTTGTTTTGGGTAGATTTTGAGGGCTTGTCCAGGCTTTACTAAAC
>VZSZ01007384.1:276038-331738 GCA_013398815.1 Ibidorhyncha struthersii | reverse complement strand
CGCGCCGCTGGGAGCCGCGGGGGCACTGTCCCTCTGAGGATGGAGGGACGCGGCCGTGTCGTTATTTAAGAGGGGGTGGGGGGAACTACGTGTTAGTTATTTACGTTGCAAGTGCAGAATCATAAGGATTTTCCGACCTCTAGAAATATTTACCTGTCACCGTAAACCTACTTGCGATTGCCTGCTGATGGTGTGGTCTCTGGTCGTTAAAATGCTCTGCAGTGATAGCAGTGCTGTGAATTGGGTATGTAGGTCAGATTCAGCGAGATATTTTTGTCGGGGGAAGAAGTGAATGTTAGGTTATTTTTTTTGCCGATTGCTTTTGAGGTGCATTGCAGCACCCACGAGGCTGTTGGTTTGGGGTTTCTTTTTGGTTCTTTTTTGTTTTTTTTTCTGGCTTCCTTTCTTGCTTCATAAATCTGGTTTTAGTTTTTGGCTGTGGAATTAGTGAAGATCAAAGCATTAAATAAGCTGAGCGCTTCTAAGCTGTATTGTAGCGTGAAGTGTCCTCTAAAAGGGTGCTAAAAGATAATAGAAGCATGTCTTGAAATAAAGGGGATTTCTAGTCCACGCAGAAAATGTTGCTCAGCTATAACATTTCTTTTCTTTAAACAATGCAGCACGTTGTAGAGCGTAAGAGGCCTTCAGAAATGTGTTGCTATGTATATGGCAAAGACATCATTTGTATTTGCAGAATGAGTGTCTACATGCTTGTCTTGCACAACATCTTTGATTCTCTTGTGGCATAGCACTTATTAGCAGAATACCCTAGAAAGCGTTCTTTCCTATGGAATTCCCTTATGGATAGTTTTAAGGGAATGGGCAACGATGAGTTAGTACTTAATGCTACACTGAAAAACCTTAGAAGAATTTTCTTGGTCGTTTGGGTTTTTTTTCCCTACCCTATGGCTAAACCCTTCACTGTCATTTGAAAATAACAGAAATACAGTATAAGAAAATTTTACTTTCGTGTATGCCTTTGCTTACAGTGGCTTTTTAAATAACTGCCTTCCTCAGAAATACATTTGAAAATGAGAACTTGCTCTAATTCCTGTTTTCTTTATGCTTTGTGTTCTGTCATGATTGCCACTGAAATGTATTGAACCCGAATATTGATTCAGATAATGAGGTTGTATATAATTAATTTGATTTTTTTCAAGGTTTTATTGTATTTTGATAAAGCGGAATGGCAAGGTAATGTTTGTCAAATTGACTTATTGCTGGAGAAAAATCTGTGTACAGTTTGTCTTGATGAACTCTGTGTCAGTGGTTTACCTGACACTAATGGAAGACTACGGTGAAGAAAACAGATGTTTCTGAATTGCTTGTCTTGGCTTGCTGAGATTTCTAAACTGTCAGAGGAAACTTTTTCGAAGGTAACTGTGGCATTTGGTAATCTCGAGACCTTTTATAGTGTATGTGCGTAGGTAGATATCTGCGACAGGTACACTTCATTAATGTAGTGTAACAAGAGCATTATCTTATTGTTTAATATCATGGTAGGGAAGCGTGGTTGGTTTTTTTTTTGGCTTTATGTTGATAAAATTCTAGATAGTTTGTGGTAAAAATAAATAGCCTTTCAAATTTGGTCATAGACCTGTCAGTGGTTCTTTGCTTTGGTTCTTAGGAAAGGTAGTCAATGCGTAGACTTGTGGAATTTAAAGCCGATTGAGGCTAAATGCAGAAGAATTATTGTTTTATTATAAAACTTTCTTCTGGAGAAAGCAAGAAAGTTGGTCGTGCTGTAAATCTAATTCACATTTATAGTTTTTACTTTATTTTCTTACAGTTTTTTAAAATAGTGTTAATATTCAGATACAAATTGGAATTATTGTTTTTTAAAACCTTGTCATTGTTAATATATATTTATGGATAACTTCTTGGAAAAAGCTTTGCATATTAGCAATCTTAATTTTCATTTTTTGCCTTTCATCTATATTGCCTTTACTGCAGGCTGACTTTTTACATCGGCAAACTAAGTCAGAAGTAATGAACAACATGTAATTTATTTTTATGACAGATTGTTCAGTGGCTCTCTAACTGAGCATTCTCTGAACTGAAAATAATGTTTGCTTATAAAAGGCAACCTGAGAATAGTAATAGAGTGAGTGATTTCCTTCATTGATTTCCCCTCTCCCATTAAACACACAGCCAAAGGTGTTCTGATCTATTGAGAGGTACACATTTGGTTTGGAGTAATTAACATATTGTCTAATAATTTCTTTTTAGATCTTTGCTGCTAACATTATCCTCTGTTTAGATTACTATTTGGAGAAAAATAAAAGGATTGTGAAAATGTCACTGATCAGTGTAATTCAGTACATCTTGTTACTTTTGCAGAGCTTATTTTCATACATATGACATACTAATGTAAATACATATATTGACTAGTGACTCTACCTAGGTTTGTCTAATTAGCAAACAATTGTTTGCTGTACTGAAAGCTTAATTTCTAAATTTAAGCTTTTAAAATTATGAAGTAGAACTGAAACAGTATTAAATTTAAAAAAATCGGTGAATTCTAATAAGCACACTAATTTTAATGTGGGAGAGAAGAAAAAAAATAAATAGTGCATTTGCTATTTTAATATTCTGGTATTTTGTAGTACTAAGGAATAGGTCAAAATAGATCATGCATGCTATAATTGCACATATCTTGCAAAATAACATTGTAAACATATAAATGGGCAGTGGGAACATGTTCAAAATGCAGGACATCAGTCGTGATTCTCACTTCTGGATCTTAGCATGAGATCTTGATTTAGTAATACAGTAGTAGCAACAGATGCAGCTTACAGCCCTGTTAACCTGATTTCTTAGACTTGCCTGTTTGCAGTTTTTTCTGAGATGTTTTTAATATATTTACCTTAAGTGTATTTTTTGAGAAGCTGCAGAAGGTTTGGGGACAATGAGTGAAGGAAAAATGGAGTTCTGTGTTAGGATATTGCACTAATTTCCATCTGTGGGAACCACTGCTCTAGAGACACTTGACCCACAAAAACACATATGGCATAGTTTAGAGCCCAGCTTAATGAGGTCATTTAAAGTTGGACTTACTTGAGCAAGGCCAAAGCAGGGGTATCTGCAGCATGCTTTAAAAAACGAGGGTTGGGAATTGGTAATGTAGGGAAGCCTGTAGAGACGTGACTTTTTCCTGTCCATTTGTGGTCTTTTAGTTGTGTTTACTTCTATATCTCAAATTGTTGCATGGTTTTGAAATTATACCAGAAAACCCTAACCTTTCACGAGAGGAAAATAATTTTCTTTAGGCCAAAGTTTTTTTTTCTTTGCCGTAGCTTTGTTTTCAGCTAGGTTTTCTTTGAGTCCTTCACTGCTTTTTCCTCACTTGCTTCTTTTCCTGTATTTCCGTTCAATCATTTGTCCACTTCTGTGGATTATCTGCAGTAGTAAAAGATGCTACTTTTGTGTTCCTGAGATGTTTTGTGCTAAGTACACTAACAGTTTGACAACAGCAACGTAATAAAATCAAAATGATTCAGATGTTGATGATGCAAAGACTGTACTTTCGAAGCTCAGGTATGATGACACTGATAAACAGTTCTCATTTGGATGAATTAAGAAATTATAGATGTGTAAGAAGGGAAGGGATTTCATGAGATCAATCCCTGCTCTGAGGTAGAAGCAAATACACTGAAATTATGTCTAACAGGCATTGTCTGATCTGTCGTTAAAAACCTCAAAAGCGGGGAATACCACACCTCTTCACTGGTCTATTTGTAGCTAGTACATAACTACCATTATAGTTAGGAGGCTTTTCTTAATATTTAACTTAAGTCTCTATCTTGGTGCTAGTTACGCCAGTTAGATCTTGTCCAACTATTATTACTCATGCAAGATAATGATTTCTGTACTCTTTGCACCAACCGTTTGCATACATGAAGACTGTTCCACTGTCTCCTGTAATTTCAGACTTCTCTTTGCTAAACTGGGCAAACAGGCCTTTTCTTCACAGGTGGTGTTTTCTCAGGATTTTTGGTGGTGGTGTTAACCCTCACTGGACTCTGTGATTTGTCTGTACCTTTTTCAGAGTTCCCTAGACAAGTTCTTCCAGCACAGAATAATTAACTTTAACTTAAGTTGCAGCAGAAGTAACATGACAGACTTATTAAAATGTCATTCTAGGGTGTGCATGCACACATATGGTTGGGTTTTGTTTTGGTTTGGGTTTTTTTTCCCAACAACATCAGGTTCTTGGCTCCTGCATTTGTTAACACAGAAGCTTGTATTTGTTTGTTAAATGAGATATCTCTTTCTTCATATATATGAATTTGAGTTATCTTTCTGAAGAATAGAACCTTATACTGTATTGAATTCAATCTTTATTTCAGGTTAGTTTTTTTATATTAAGCGTTTCTACAGTCAACAGGATCACTGTTCAGTAAGTTATTCTACAGGAAAGTATGCAGTTTCTGCTCTACCACATCTAATTCGCAGCACATACAATCCCTGTGGCCTTTGAACATGAGCCTGCTCTACAACAGGAAACTTGATTGAGAACAAGTTCTCCTAGGGTTAGATGCAGCTTCTATTGGCAAAAATGTGTCTTTAGCAGTCTGTTTTATACATGTGCTGTCTTTGAAGTAAGTCTTATTGCTAAGATAACTTCTGTCAGCGTAACTGTACCTGAACGAGGCTTTTGCCGCTTTGAGGTGTCATACAGTCCAATGATACAGAAGAAATTTTTGTCCTATAGGATTGCTTTATTGCAGAACCAGCTATGAAACAGATGTGTTCAACATGTTCCCTGGCTTTACTCCATTTTATCTGACTTATGTAAATGATTTTATCCATAATTTTTGAGACTAGATCACAGATGGGACAAATTGCGCGATTCTTTCATCATTACTGCCTTGACAAAAAAACGAAACAGACACCGATAATGATTATTAAAGAAGGCCTTTAGTTTCTTGTAGCAAGAAGTATTCAAGTAGTCAGTGTTGATTACCTCTTACCTATCCTCAAAATTATTTTAAAACAATTTAGACAAGAGTTCTGTAAATGCCAACAGTTTGAATGCCATGTTACCAAGACAATAACAATGAGAACTACAGTCTCACCTTTGAACAAAGATTTGAAAACTGCGAAAACTAAAAATATCTGGATCAAGCTGTTGTTTGAATTAAGAAAAAAGAGGAAAAGAGAACTAAAATATTGACACAAGCAGTAACTAAACTTCTAAAGAAATAAGACGTTCTACTGAAGAACGTGAGAATTGTCACCCTAAATATTTTTTTGAATCTTAACTGCTGAAAACTGATTAGTAAAGCTTAACTTGTATTTAATTGTTGTTTTGTCACACTATGTGTATTTTTAGCAGTGCCACAATTATTGTAACTCCAGCATGAGTCTGTTGTTTTTTGGAGTTCTTTTGTTTGTTTTTTTTTTTTTTTTTAATAAAAATCAGTTGGAATGGGAAACCCCCAAACCTTCAAGCACTGCTTTGTTTTTTCCATAATGGCTTGATGATAAGTGCATGGGTATAAAGTAGTAGTTAGAAAAGCTTGTCATATGCTGCTGGTACCAGTAAGTGCAGTATCTTCAGGCAGGGATGAGGTGAGTAGTGTAATGAATGACTTTTTAAGCTGCTGCAGCAAGTTCCTTTAGAGAGTATCTGTTAAGACTCTGTGATATTGGCACTGTCATGAATACCAAATGAGGCTCTCAAATGAAAATTTAAATGTTATTGGTGAAGTGGCTGACAAGTTTTAGGCAAAATCTTGATCTATAATGAAATCAGAAAAAAGATAATCCAGTAATTCTTCCAATGGTGAACATGAATGAATGCTTACAGAAGAGTGAGAACAGGGCAAGCATACATAATACTTAGCTTGAATATTCTTTCAGTCCCTAACTATTTTTGGTAAAAGTTTGTTTTAAATCTGATGTGGGTTTTGTGAAGCTAGTAACCTTTGGATTTTCATCCTTGGACTTGGCCAGTCCTTTTTTTTTTTTACATGCAGCTAAATGTCTAGCATCAAAATATCCTTTGTTAAGAAATTCTACAGGTATACTATTTGTTATGTTAAAATCTACCTTCTTTTTTTGGAACTTAGCTTATATTGGTTTCCTTTGGTATCACGTTTATTTTGGAATAGCATGAACAATCCACCTCTGCCCAATGTAACAATCCATCTCTCCATTCCTCATATGATTTTGTAGCCCTTTATTGCTTTCTCGCTCCACCTGAATATTTCTGAAACCGCTTATTGGTTTTCCCCTGTAGGAGCCATTCTGTGCCTTCGATTGCACTTTTCGCTCTTCTCAAACTACTGTATTCTGCTACATCCTCTTCTGGAGCTGAAGGCCCCAGGACTGCAAGTGATATTCAAGATGGGCAGAGTGTGATCTGTTTTGGACTAATAATTTTCATAATAATTCCTAACGTTGGCTTTAATTTCTGAGTGCTGGCAGTATTCAGTGCAGAGCCTGTTGATTTGTTATGCGCAAACTTAGTACTGCTTCTCTCCCTCCTCCCCTCCACCCCCCAACTTGCATCACTTTAATTCATCTGTGCTGGCTATCATCTGCTTTATTGCTCAGTCCCCTAGTCTATAAAGACCACCTCCTCTTCTGTGGTCAGCCCTTTCCTTGCTCTCCCCAATAACATAGTATTGATAGGCACAGCAGTGTCGGAAAACTTTTCACCTTGTTCCTGTTTCTTGGATAATTTAGCATATGTTGAACAACACACTCTTGTGGAACCCCACTGGTATCCTCCTTCCTTGTGAGAAAGCCAACTACTGTCTGTCTTATATTTTCTGTATTTTTTAACTAATTTATTCATGCAAGGGTCTTTCTGTTTTCTGATGCTGTAATTGCAAGAAAGCCTTTCACAAGACTTTTCCCATGCAGGAAATCCAAGTAGACCATGATAGTGACTAAGTTCAGTTCTTTATACGCGTGTTCAGAGTGCATCAAGAGACTTGAACGTGAAGATCTCTTTTTGGAACAGCCATATCTACTCTTCACCGCTTTATCATAATTATCCATATGTCTGTTATTTCTGCTTTATTTGTTATGGGTCACACTTAACTATTTGTAGTTCCCTGGAATCCCTGCATTACATGTGCCATCTTCTTTTTAAAGACCTTTGAAAAGATCCGGATCTGAGCAGTGACCAAGAGGAGCGGTTCCAGCATGAGTTCTTGATCCTTTCTTTGTGTTGGTATTGATGCTGTAGAAGTGTGAGATCAGTTAGACGGGCTGATGGTTAACTAAAACGTAAAATAAATATTTTCAGCTGGATCATCTGTTTGCTCTGGAACTCCTGCTTGTCATTGAGGTTCAGCTGGAAAGCAGCAGTATTTGTAGACAATCAGAACTGTTCCCTTGGCAGAAATGCAACCTTAGCAGTGGAACTGTAGTCTTATAGATGGTGATATGTGGGCACGTACCTAGTAATCCTTCCGCTGGTATATACTCTCAACTTTTGAGTGTGTAGTTAATTTTCATTATTAACGGTATTTTTTAGGTTCTTACATTTTTAACAGTTGAGGGAAAAGGATAATTATGTAGCATCATAGGTATAATTGTAATGATTTGGTACCCTTTGCTAAGGGGTGACCTATGGGGGATGCAAGAAGGAAACCTTATGATGATACGTTGTTTTCGTGTCTTGCATTTGCTTCTTGAGTGTTTTGACAAAGCTAGGTTTTTATTGTTACTTTTTGGTTTAAATGTTATGATGAGGGATTAAGTTGAATTACATGTTTTTTTTTCTGGTTTGCAGGAAGCTAAATATTATTACCAAAGCACAAAGTAAAAAAGAGCTTGTGTATTTGGTAGCTTAGCAATATCTTAATGTGTTGGCTTATGTGGGTCATCCAGTTTAAAAACATTGCCTACTGAATATGGATAAAAACTTACAAGTTTGTCTGTTTAGACCTGCTCAGTGAGACCTGCTGTCTACAAAAATGATGCACAATCGTATTATACCTGTGGTAAAAAAAAAATGTGGATTTTGCATAGTATGTGTTACCTATGCATGCATGCAAGGTTCTCTCAGTTTCCTTTAATGTGTTACGTACACACTTGTCCGTCCTGTCAGTGGTATTATTGGTCCCTCTGCTTGTACAGTTCCAAGCATGAGAGGTCTGAGTCTTATCTGTACCTGTGGCTCCCTGGGCAAATTTATTGCTCTTTATTGTTGTTGAATGTTAGTCTCGGAGATTGATTCAGGAGTGTTTTTTCTGTGCTGTGTTGGAAATTTGTATGGTTCATTAATGGTTTATCTCACTTAAATATTCCATATTAGTGTATTATCACATTCTTTTGCATTTTATGTTATTATTATTAGTTATAGGAATAATGGAAGAAATGTCTGACCGAATGTACAGAGCTATTTTGAGTTATGATGGGGGGAGAGCACATGGAACTAGGAAGACTGGAGTGTGAGCCAGGAAAGGTATTTTAAACAGAAACACCAGGTGGTGGTGTGTTAATGTGGTGGGAAAATCTGGGGGCAAGGCGGTGGGAGAAGATGAGAAAAATTGTAGTTTTATTATCATACTCTGGATTTTCTCATTGTATCTCTGCCTTATGTAGTATACAAGAAGAACACTGATTTGAGGAATGAGTAAGATAGTATACAACAAAGACTGAGGATGCCTTCTTGTTTTGTTGCAAAATTTG
Organism: Ibidorhyncha struthersii; assembly: GCA_013398815.1. Taxonomy (NCBI): domain Eukaryota; kingdom Metazoa; phylum Chordata; class Aves; order Charadriiformes; family Charadriidae; genus Ibidorhyncha; species Ibidorhyncha struthersii. The sequence goes on along the minus strand of VZSZ01007384.1, from coordinate 323,086 downwards.
GAAGATGAATAGCAAATGAGACTGAGATGTTTTCACAGTGAAGACATTAAAATGTCCTTAGAGAATTAGATTCTGTCCTTGCTGGTGTCACAGCAGGATGCCAGGCAGATCATGTTAATCAGAAAGGTTCCTATGTATTGTTGTGTTTGGGTTTTTTTGGTACTTGATTTGAAATTACAGTAGTGTGATTTGTAGTCATGACTAAAACAGCTGCAACTGTAAAATCAGTGAGTTTTGCTCTGAATGGAAGAAGCTGTCAAATGTGATGGTTATAATGAAGAAAAACAGTTCCTCAGTTTTAGCACCTGAAGATAGGTATTAAAACTAGCTGTAGAAATGGAGAATGGGTTTATTTCTTTGGTTTATTTCCTGAAATAATTGTCTTTCAACCCATCCAGGTCACAGAACTGGAAAATGAACTGAAAAGGACAGAACTAGTTACTGGAGTTTGAAGATGTGCTTTCTTCTGTATGCTCTCAAAAGCAAAATCTGACTGACGATGTTTATGTAATTGCTCGCATACATTAATTGAAATGTTCCATTTGTTTAAGATACCCGGTTTCTGCTGGAAGCCCGCTTTTTGTCTCATGTTTTTGCTTAAAGAATAATGTTCATAGATTATAGTGGTTTATGATAGGTTTACTTTTCTAGTGGGTGGTTGCTCTTTAAATTCATTTATTTGTCTCTGATTGTAGCATGGTCTTCCATTCTTGCAGTTGTGAAGATTGCAGGAATCGCCAACACCAGTAGTGCTTGTAAGAGTAAGTTTGCTTGCTGTGCACAGTTAGACCTTTGGCTTAACTGGTGATCTGCTGATCTTGAATTTTGTCACAGGGAAGAGAGAGATACTGGATTCTTTTACAGTATATGCTGTGAACTGTCTGTGATACACACACACACAAAAGTTTTCCTCCTGTAGGATCTTGGATAGGGGGCATGCAGTTACATTTGTAGTGGGGAATGGTTTTCATGGCAACACCTTTAGCCCTTCTTCACAAGAATTTTGACTTGCCGGTCATAAGTTTGGAATAAAACTAACATTGATGCCACTCATGACAGCTTCAGCAGAAGGCCTCCAAATGGCAGCAGCGGCTGCTGAGCCAAGATCGCCGCTGAGATTTTTAGAAGGAGAAACAGAAGCACCTAAATCAGATTATAACACTCATGGTAGTGCATGTTTTGTGGGATTGTAGCGATTAGCATTTCACGTAGCTGTTTTCTTTGAGAAGCCTTTTATGGGGCTACTCAGGTCATGTAAGGTAGTAAATCAGGCAAAAGTTACAGACATCCCAGGAGTATTTTACTCTTTGTATTTGTGGGTACTACAATGTTATCTGAATGTACTGAGTAAGCCTTGAATGTTTTTATGATGTGAATAACATTAATCTGTTTGTGTAACATATAGCTTAGTTAATGGTAAGGAATTTGTTCTTCTTAATGTAGTGATGCTCTGAGAGGGATTTGGAGGCAGTGGTGCTGTTGTTTGTAGCCCAGTGAACTGTGTCTATTACTTTTTAACATACTTTTGTGAGAAAATCTGGTCTTGGATAAGAGGAAAGGAGTATGAGCAGTCGACTTCTAGTCAGTATGTTCTGTTGCAAAATTGGCAACACTAAAATATTTTGCAAGGTGTCACTGTGGCATCTGTCCTCAAGTTTCAGCTGTTGTGACCCTTCTTCAATTTAAAATGTGTATCTTTGTTTCATAATTGTTTCTTTTCCTTGAGATCATGAACAGGTCTTAAGAAAGCATAGTGACTTTCAAGGTAAAATTGCTTGATGTATCAGCAAAGTCATTCTTCAGTCAGCTTGAGAAATGAGCTGTCAGAGGGAGTGCTTTGGCTGCTGCGGCAATAGCAGATACAGGAAATGGAGAAGTTCTGTAAAACTTGAATTAGGTGAAGAAAGAGATCTTGTTGAAGAAAGTAAATGCTTTTCTGTATGAGGCCAATTACAGTCTTATCTCTTTTCGTACTTGAAGTGGAGTGGGTTTATGAAGGGTTAGCCAATAGTGGCTCTTGATGGCATTTGGAAAGAAGAGGTTCATTCAAAGCAGGAAACTTGCATTTAAGTGTCTTGAAACTCTCTAAATATGCTTATCTCTGCCTATCAAGTGTAAAGGAAGTGTAGGGAGATTAGCTTTCCTAGACTACAGTTACTCTTTGTGAATATTGCTGTAAGTGTTAAGATATTTATCTCAAAAGCATAATTTTGCTATAAACTCATCTTGAACAAAATTATCTGCTACTTTGCATTTTTATGAGAAAAATCATTAAAAAACATGTCCTTCCATTCTCAAACCTTCCAGAACATTTTAACTTTTTTGAGTCAAGATCATTGTTCATCAAGCTGTTAAATGTTATGTGAATGTGTCAAATTACAGTTTATAGAACAGCAGAAACTAAAGATTTAATCTGAGTAGGATGAAGTTTTACTTTTGTCGCTGCGTGTTGGATATTTGAGTGCATTCTGAAGTCTGTTTCTCAAAGTACTTTGAGAGATGAGCTGTGTTTATGGTGCCAGAACTGACAGCACTGTTTTTCGAGGTTTTATCCTCCTCGTGACTGGGAGGCACCATCCATAATTAGAAGTTGCATTTTATACAAGTCTTTTTGTTTGTTTGTTTTCCTTTTCCTTTTCTTTTTTTTTTATTTAATTTAAATTGAACTCTGGAAGGAATACAGCTACTAATCATTCTTTTCAGAAAATAAACAAATGTCTCTAGCTGTGCAGATGGGGTAAGTCTCCATGGTCTTGTGTGCTAAATTAGACATAAATTCAATTTTTTGCTTCCCAGGGAGATTTTAAGTCTTCAGTTTAAGAAATTTCAAGTCTGCACATTGTAGAGATACCTGATACATCTGTAACAGCAAGAAAGGTACTGATGCTTCAGCTATCCCTCACTTGCTGTCTGCAGTCTTTCTGATATTCTGCACGGAACAGTGTATCTGTAGGTTGTGTACAGTAGCCAGATGGCTTCTGCATACACTGCATTTTTATACACACAAGGATTGCATTATCCCTCTTTAATTTTGTGTTGCACTTATGTTAGGTAATTATACATTGTGATTCAATAATTCTTCTGAATTGTCTCTTGCTGAGACTGTCCAGTCTTGCAGCTGCAACTTTTTTCCACTTCTCTAAATGATTGTCTTTATGTCAAAATACATTAAATGCAAAACCATTATTGAATAAACATAATAAACCACAATATTTAGATAAAACACAACTTCTAATTATGGGTGGTGCCCTCCTGGTTGCAGGGGGGTTGCAGTTGTCAGATTTAGCACCATAAATGGAGCTCATCTCTTAAGAAAACAATTATTAACCTCAGTAACATTTAATATTAAATGGGAGAAAAAACACCATAAATTATTTTATGTATTTAAAATATTTAAGTATATTTAAATATATTTTATTGGACTGTGACTGTTTTTAAACATGATTCAGGTCATTTGCTTAAGCCATTACTTGTATATCTCATTGTGCCTACCTGATCATTGCCGGTCTGTAGGGGGCTGCAATAGGAATCATGTTCATTGATGTTTTCTGCTAAATAGGAATATGGAACTCAACATATTTTATTTTAATCCACCAGCTGAGTTCCCTGTTAGTTAATTGAGACTTTAAAGCAAATAATTAAAATGTCATGTGATATTTAGCCAAATATGTTGGAAAAAACGAAGTAGGGTAATTGCTGCAGTTAGTTCTGTTAACTAATCTGTAATCATTTCAAGAAGCCATATTTTGCTTGGCAGTAATAATAATCCTTGAAATCAAGGCATTTACTGTGTTTTTGCTTTTAATTCTGTGGTAGAAACCAAGCTATTTACTTTTCTTTATCCATCTCAATTATTTATGCAATATTTACAATCCGCTAGAATCTTCTTATTCTCCAGATATTTCCGAATATTACAAGAATGGTCCAGAAAATTGAACCACTAATTTTGTGAAGAGTCTTGGACTCTTATAAGTTCCTGGATCTTTAATTTAAAATGGTTGATCTGAAGTGTATTACAAATAGTGCACTGTATCTCTTTGTTGTTGTGGATGGTGAAATTTCTATTCCAGTAACACTATGCTGTGGTTTGGATACATCCTCTTGATTTTAATTTTTTTTTTTCAAAACCAGAACAAAAAATGGATGCTGGCTCTTTCTTCCTGTTTTTTATCATCACTTGCTATTTCACCATCTAAATTCAGTAAAACACATGTATCTGAGTTTTTTTCCCCCCCTTAATGTATTTTTATTTATTAAAAAAAAAAAGTCTGTTAATTTTGAGTTGGGTGCTATTGTTTCATGAAGCCCATTATGCTGATAGAGGTAGTTAGTTGGCTCATGGTACTATGTGTTTGAGGTTGCTTGGTCTCTGTACAATAGGTTAACATAGCTTGGGGTTCTAAATAAACTGGTTTAATTACAAGAGAGTGAGAAATTCAGAGGAAAGTTTAGAAGTATACTGACTAAGCTACATACAATAAGAACATGACTTAAAATATTCTTAAAAATAAACCCAAGTCCTTTTGCAGGAAATAAACCAGAAGTGCTCTTTCTGCAAAGGAGTATTTGATGTGTTTATGTTCCTTACTCTGTCAAACTGCTGTTCTAGTGGTAGAATGGTTTAGTCCAGCTGTTCAGGATAGAAGTCTTGAATGACGGTAACTATGGAAAAACAAGCAGTAAGGGGGAAAATAGTGGGGAATACAGTTTCTGTCTGATGCCGTCTGAGTCCAGGGTGGGTAATCAGTCCTGAATTACTGCCCTGGTTGTGAGAGATGCTGCTTTAGATTGTGTCTCTTTTCCTTACTCTGGGGCATCAGCTGGCAGAGCTTGATGGGTTCTGCTGTTTTGCCAGTCTTCCCTGGCACAGCAGAACTAGGTGGACCCTCTCGGTTTATTCTGTCCAATGCAATTAATCTCACTATTGGGATAAATTAAAGAAAGAAGAAAGTGCTTCAGAATAGAAGGGGGCACATGACAGAGGAAGAACTGAGGAGGAGAATATTACTGCTGTGTGGCTCATGCCCTTAACTGGCATGCTGTTGATAGGCAAGATCCTCCTTGCCAGCTTTCAGACCTTAAGGTTCCTTAAGGTGTGCAAAGAAGGCTGGAATCAAATGTTTTAACAGCTTTTTTTCCTAAGAAACTTATATCCATTTATTCCTCTTCAATATGTGTTAATTTAAAAAGATTCTATAGTACTGTGACAGGAAGAATACTCCTGTTATTTTATTTACCGCTTAAACATAATTTTTAATGTTCCAAATTTGGCCCACGGAGTCCTATTTTGTTTTGTTTTCCAAATGTTACCTTAATTTATTAATGTGTCATTGGCTTTTGATTTGGATTGATGTAATTTTTCTTGCCCTTTTCTACTTTCCCTGTGAACACCTTATTACAATATGTTAAAGATCTGAATTTTTCTGAAACTGAACTCACATCTGATGTGTTATTGTTAGGCTCCAATTATTAACAGACCTTTCTGTTACCTGCTTAAATATTTTTCTTGTTATTGCTCTTTTCTCTGCCCTTCATGATTTTGTGTTACTGCTGCTGCTTTCATATTCTTTGAAAAGGGTGGGTTTTGTCCAGTGTTCATTTGTGTGTATGTCCGTAAAAAAAAAATCTCTCCTTTGCGCTCGTTTCTATGGAGTTACTTTCTTTTAGGTATCTGCTAATGTCTTGTAACAATACTGAATTTTCTTCTATGCTTGCTACACTATGTAGTAAGTTCCTGTCGTTTATGCCAACAATTGCTTTGAGCTATGAAAAATTCTTCTATAGAAGTTCAGATTTGGGTATTACTGTTTGCTGTCCTGTTCACAGACACTATTTTTATTTTATTTTTAAATAAAAAATGATGAGCAGTGCTGCACATTATTTTGATTAAAGGTTAAGTAGGTGTATTTGACTAGGTGATCACTAGAGGTTTCGTCAGCCTTGCTTGCTGTGATTTATAAGATGTCAGTTGTGTGAGAGGAAGCATTCAATTGTTTAAAAGTAACATTTTTGGGGTAAAGCGGTTTTGTCCGGCACATTCTTCTTGCTATGAAATAAATTTTTATAGTCTTACTTTATGTTCTGATTGTCCATTCTACAGTCTGAAAAATGACGTGTGAACATTCACTCTTCATGTTTAGCTGGCTCTTTGTATCATGTATTTTTTTATAGATAAGTATGTCTCTGAATAGCAACGCTAAGCAAATTTTGATTTCTTGTCATTTTGGTTTAACTTGCTTATACCTAATATAGTATAATCTCCAATTTCATCTTTATCTGTGATTCGAGTAATTATAGCGCATCTTCTTTTGAGTTCACAGTGCATCATTTTGCTTTGGTGCAAGAATGGGGAACTATGTATCCTTGGACTGATTTATTTCAGTGAAAATTTGTGGGGAATTGATATCCTTGAGATTCCTGCCCCATTACTGGAACAGGTTTGGACTCCAGAGGTGTAAGGCACCTTTCTATGTAGGTAAACTGTTACTGTATAAGTCTGAATTCCTTACAAATTCAGCCTAAGATCGATTGCTTGCTTCACCTGTATTTTTTTTCTTGATTTTTAACATATGAGGCAGCATGAAAGCTGGCTGATTTTCTTGAATGCTTATATACTACCTTTACTGTTCTTATATGATTTGTTTATGGCTCTCATTGTAGCCATAGCTAATTTTACTGTTTAAAAATTGTACTTCTGTTCTGAAGTCGGATGCTGTAGAAACCATTTTATTTCTGCACACTACGTATCTTCATATTCCACAGAACTAAAACACCGTTTCTAGCCCACTTAATAAATACTTGCCTCTTATAGCATCTGCTTGCTTTCTTCCTCTGCTGTGTCAGGGTAAAGCTCTTTTTTTTTTCTAGCCTGCAAGTTTCTGAATGTGACCAAGTCAGTCATGAGAGACGGTTTAATATGTATGCTGCTATTTGTGTACTTTAATCTCTCGGTAACCGAGAGGCAGCTTAACCCTGTTGCGTTTATTATAGGAGAAGTGAATGCAGACGGACAATTAGCACAGAGTATTTCAACAACTGGATTGTTGTCCACGTGACTTGTTTGCCCTCAGGCTCTTTTTTATTTGCCATGAGAAAGCTAAAAACAATTTCCAAGAATCACCTGGATATTTGCTTCCTTCTGTGGCTTTGTCAGATTCTGAAAGACTTCCAGGCTCTGTGGAAGGCAGCTGATAGGAAGTGAATCATGAATATGAATCAGCATCTCGCCACCCTTATATCCAAAATACTGTTGCTAGGATATTCTTCTTTGTTTGCTACTCTTATCACATCATCACCTTTTTGAAATTCAGACTCTGTCATCCTTTCTTTAATTACATTCATATTCAAGCTGCTTGTGTTTCTCTGCAAGACCTTGACATAATCTTATTCCACCTTTGCATCTGCTGGTGTGTTTTACTGCCTTTACTTCTTCTGAATCTTTCTCTGTTTCACTTCCTTTTTGTCCTGGATTGTCACCTACTCTGTGTGTGTGTTTAGTAATGCTACTTTGTAACCACAGATTAGGGTATGCTTTTTTTCCATTTCTACTGAATGTATAATTTTTTTTCGTTTAAAAAATGTTGATTTTTGTCCGCTTGTTTTTACTCTCCCCACCACCACTCTGTTGTTATTGTCTGTTGTGAAAATGACCAGTTAAAAACAGAAGTGTTTTTTCAGTACACAAAGGTGAAGTCTCCATGAAGTTTGATCTGGGTCACCTATTTAATTGAAATTTTAATGTTGTTAGCTTATTTTTGAAGTGACGCTAAATGCTAACAAAAAGATTGTTAAGATGTTTAGTTGGTGATCAATTATACTTTATATTTGAACAGAAAGAATTTTGGTTAAAAGGGATGATAAAGTGAGAATTCCCTAAGGTATTCAGAGAAGATTAATTTCTTTTTTTTTTCTNTTTTTTTTTTTTTTTTTTTTTTTTTTTTTTTTTTTTGTTAAGAAATAGGAAGGAAGTGGAAGGGAAAAGAAATGGATGCTCACTCATTAACTTATGTTCTTCTAATGAGAGATGCCACAGATTAATACTAAAGAATGAATTCTTATAGATGGAGGAACTTGCAGATGTTTCCTAAAGTGTTTCTTCTTCAGCTTCCCTGACCTATATGAGCTCTGTAGCTCAAATTTCTTGAGCTTCCAAGTTAGGTTATTTCAGCTAGGTTGAGGGAGAACATCCAGGGTATTTTTGTTTGGAGATACAACTTGTTCTTGTTTTCTTAAAGTGTGGCAGAAGATTTAAAATGTCTCACAGAACTTTTGTATTTCTTTGAAATGCTTACAAAGAAGTACTACAAAAGTACTTCATCCAAAGTCATGAAGCACATTTTTACGTTTAATATATTAAGACAGCTAAGTACATCAAACATTTTATGAAAATGACACCAGCTCTCATCTTAAGACAGTTGGATCACATACAGAATTAAAAAAAATCTTTTGTAAGACTACTGCTGATACAAAAAAAATAGCTTAGGAAATAGTTGAATATATGTTCTGTTTTGCTTTTTTGACTCTTAGGGATGCAAAAGATGCAAAGAATCAGACATGGGGAAAAAATTTAGTTGTGATATTTAAGGCTATAACGGTAATCCCAGTTCATGAAGTAAACCGGATCTTCTGGCTTCTTGTGTGAGAGCAAGGCCCAAAGATTTTGTCCTTATTTTGAATGATCTTGGCTACTATCATTCTGCAAATAAATGAAAATAGCCCCTTTTTTCCTTTCTGAAAATAACTACAAAACCCTTTATTTTGTATATTCATGGTTTTCCTTTTCTATTATGGAGCAACAGAAGCTTTTGGGGTTTTAATTATTTTCTGAAACAGATTTTTCTGTCTCCCACAGTGGTGGTATCAAAAGGCTGGAGACCATGTTAGCAGTAAAAGTTGGGGTTGTCTCTTGAGACTGCGGGCAGCCCAGGCCAGATACATGTCTCAGACTCTTGCAGGCTTTCATACTTTACAAAGCATTAGATGGGAGTTTCTTTCTCACAACACTTGGAAGCTATTTCAGGTACTGTTTTGAGGCTGTGCATAGACTTGGGAGTATGTAACTCAGAATAAACTTGAATTACGTTTTCAGCTTTATTTTAGTTCTGATGTGCTCTCTCAACTGGACTGATTTCTGATTGCGGAGTGGGACCTCTGGATCTTCTTTAAAAGCCTGATCTTTTCTTGGTTATTATGGACCATGAAATAGACAATAGTAGATGAGTCATCTGATATGTAGGTAACAGGCAGTATACAGCAGAGACCTTTATATGGCTCTCAAATCCAAATTTCTTTCTGAAAAATATGCCAGTAGTACTTGAAGCTTTCTAGTTCTGCTAGTGAAATGAATGCTGCTTAAAAAGGCTGTTTTCATGAAATGAGTAAGAGACACAAGCTAGAAACTCCTAGATGCCTAACTAAAGATGTTCAGCAGTCCTTTAGAAAATTGTAATTAATTTGTTGTTAGCTAGAAAATTGGCAGAATATTCAAGAAAAGAAGCCTGCCTGGCTGGTGCTGAAAGAGCTGGCGCACCTCCCCTCTGTTCTCAGCTGCGTGCTCCCACAGGTAGCCCTGTGCTGGCATTAGGGGTCATTTGACAATGATAAGTAACTAAACAATGAAAAAATAAGTTCTGTTTCAAAACCAACCAACCAAACAAAAAAAACCCCAAAACCAGAATAGGGCTTTTTTTTTTTCCTCGGTTGGTGTAGTTCCTTGAATGAACTTTCAGGGAAATAATCTGTTTTATCAGAGTAAGGTAGGTCTACTGGCTCTGAGTCAGAAGGATGGATGGTCCACTACGGCCAGGAAAAGGGAAGAGGGAATAGTCTCTTCCTGCTTGGTCGCGGTGACTGCTTAAGAAATTAGAGAGTTTTCTTCTGTCATCTTGCATTAAAAATTCTGAATTCTTCCTGTGGTAGCCTGTATTACAACAAATCTCATTGTCTATTTAGGGTTATGTCTCTAGTTTTTTGCTTTTTTTTCAATTGGCTGATATTCAAGATACTGTGATGGCACGGTTTGTTCATAAACGTGCCCCCTGTGTTTCTGCTTTTAAGTTTAACTTGTATTTGTATATTAAAAGTTAATACCTGCTGTCTTCCAGAGGCATTTGCTTTCAGCAGTGTTGGGATATCTGTGTAATACTCTTGAATTATGATGAAAAAAACTTACCAATTGATGATATAAACTAGAAAACTTCAATAGGTATTGATGCTTCTTGATTTGTGCTGTGAGTTTCATATATGTTTATATCTATGAACTATATATATGTAGTTCTGAACACAGAACTTTGAACACCAGGTATGGGAACCTGTAGAAAAAGAGTCGGTTCTTAATAATCTGGAGTAGTGGGTATCCCGTATAGCAGAGTGTTATGGCTAATTAAGCTGCTAATCATTTGGGCGTGTAGATAGAGACTAAAATCAGCTAAAGTCTGGAAGAATGTTTAGTTCAGGCTTTGCGTCTTCTGAAAGTCTGTATATGTTGCTCAGAGCCCAGTGAAGCTTTGGGGACAATATCCGTTTTCTCCATGTGTTATATCTACATATGCAATCTTATTTGTAGTTTATATGCATATTTGATATATAGAATGTTAGAAAAACTGCCCATGAACTGTGAAGACTTGACTGCTTTACATGGCTTTGACAACTTGAATAAATGTGTATTTTTGGGTTTGCATTTTAGGAAATAAAATAATGCTAATGAAGCAACCATTTCCCTGAAGTTCAAGTTTTCAGGCTCCCTGCCATTATGGGTAAGTCTTGTGTGTAATGTATATAAAAATCTAATTCAGTTATTTTTAATTTCTATCAAAGACCAAAACCATTGATGTAATACCATTCCTAGGAAATGTGTGATTTGGCTGTGTAACCCAATGTAACATCTACATGAAAGGCAGTGTTCAGCTGCTTTGCTAGTATTTAAAATACTTCTGTGTTTTGTTTTGGTTTGGTTTGGTTTTTTTTCCATTGGAATATAGCACTTTTCCCTCACTATGTGGTAATTTAAAAACTGAAATGTAGGAAGTTAAGATTCATGGTATTATGGTGCTGAGCAATATTTACTGTGCTCTAAATGGTAATGGCTACTGGGGGGAAAAAACCCTACAAAGTCTATATGAAAGAGTCTTATCCTATTGTTTTGTGTCATTGCAGTGCAAAGCCAGAACTGTGTAAATGGTCTAACTGTGTTTTTCTAAATATGTAGCACATTTGTATTACTTTAAATTTAATGTCGATTTTTCAAGTTGTACATGCTTTCTAATGAGTTGACTGTGTTGTGACTGTGATCACTTATCGGTGCTCACTCTCAAAAAAAATCCCAACAGACTAACCAACCAAAACACATACATTTTTTTTATTGCTTTTGGTTATTTTTTTCTCGTTAACGCAATTTTTTTCCTTATCTCATCCTAATAATAAAGTACCTGAATCTAGGAATACAGCACACTAGATTTCTGGTATTCTCCAACATTTTGTGTGAGCGAAATGACTCTTTAGTCATATTGGATATTCAGTAAGCTTTAGATGCTTCGCCTCAGTGCTTTGGTTTCCTTTGTATGAAATATGTTACCTAGTGACTGCTAGGAATTAAACCTCTAACCAACTGCTAAAAGAACAATATAGTGGGGTTTTTTATTGCTAAGCACTAGAATAGGCTGCAACACAATAAAATAGTTTAACTTTTTTAATTGTGGCAAGTTTTGAAGTGTGTTTTAGTGTGAGAAAGGAGTAACAGCGCTGCAAGAATGCCTTCAGTTCTGCCATTAAATATTGCTAGTAAAACTTGCTTTTATAGATTTGCATATCTTAGAATTATGAATAATGACAGCATGAGCGATGATCAAAGTTAGTCACTTTCAGACCAGCTTTCTGATGTGTTAAGAATCTATTAAATTAGAACACTGAGATCCCACAGTCTCCTGATATGACAAATATATTTGGTTATATTTGAATAGAGTGTGAAGGAATTCTTATAATTGCTGAATACCTGGAAATGCTTGCTTGCTGAGTTTCGCAGGTCCCTGTTTGAGAAATACTGTTCTTCCTAAATCACAGGACTTAGCAATGAATTATTCAACAAACATATCCATTGTGAAGTAGCATGAAGGCATACAGTCAACACCTTTGTAGATAAGTTTTTTGTTATCCAGTGTTCTAGATGCATGTTGCGCATAGTACTGTTGCTGTGGCAAGGAATTAATACAAAATATTAGTGGCAAATAAATTTCCCCTAGTGATGGAGGTACAGGTTTTTGGGATCCCAAGTGCTTTCCTCTCTAAAGGAACATCCTAGTTCCAGGGCAAACCTCATCTAGCGTGGCCTCAGGCCATCACAGCTGCAGCAGACCATCAGGATTTAGAATTTCGTGTGAACTTAAAATCTAAGCTGTGTAGCACTCCTGCCCCTAAATTGTCCCTAGGTTCAGTGCTTGTTTCTCCTTGTGAATTACTCCTGTAAGCCCTAAAACTCCCTGCATTTGCAGTCCTGGAAGTTCTGTGATGGTTTGTGGTTGTGGGTTTTTTTGGTGGTGGTGTTTTGGTTTTGGTTGGGGTTTTTTGGGGTGGGTTTGTTTCTCGGTTTTGGGTTTTGTTTTTTTTTTTTTAATTACTCTGTGGGCCATCAGCAGATGCTCAAACAGTGTTCCTCTGGGAGTTTGTCTATGCTTTGTGTGTCTGTGGCTGTACCTGTTCAGGACAGAGGGAAAGTGATTACAAAGTACTTGCTTTTCTTTTTCTTTATTATACAAAGTGGGGGCGGAAGTATGATTTCGAGTTAACATCTCGTCTGTGGACATTACTTGAAACAAAGTAGATAAACCTGTTTTTTTCCCTGCCCTTCTCTTATTAATACAGCTACTCTACTCTACTCTGTAGAGTTGTCAATCCCTGTTATGACTTGAGTTTTTCAAACTTGCCGTTTAAGTGTGTTTACCCATTAAGCTCTTTATTTCCTTAAGCACTGTTAATGGTAAATAAAATAAAAATGTTTGCAACATGGTAGTAATTTTTAATTTGGCAATTACGTATTGAAGTGTAATATGGACTTTTAGGTTTTAGAATAATGCCTTCCTATTTGTGAAATGAGACAGTAATGCACTTCAAATGTAACAGTCATTTACGCTTCTCTTATCTTGTCTTCTTCTCTGAGCAGATGAGCAGCAAGCTTTGAATTCAATCATGCAGGATTTGGCTGTGCTTCATAAGGCCAGTCGTCCTGTATTGCCCCAGCAGGAAACAGGAAAACCAAAGTCATCTTCACCTAAAAAACAGGTAATCTTTAATATCCTCACTAACCTATTGAACATGAAATGTCTTGCTGTGACTTCTATAATTATTTTACTTGCCAGACCAGTGAGCATACCAGAATGAGCTATTAGTCTCCCACATGTGCTGCCATTTTCTTCGTTCATGTTCTTATCAGCAAAATGGAATGGTGGCATTTCAGACCAGATCATAGCGTATGCTGAAATGACTCTGATCCTGATAAATTGAACCTTATAGGGGTGTTTTGACACTGTATGTAGATTGTGTATTATTTTTTTATTATTATTAGATTGGTACTAGACTATTTTAAAATATCAAGGTGTGTTAATATCTCTTACTTAGAGGTGATTAAATTTGCAAATTTTGAAAGCAAGCACTTGTGAATCAAGTAATTTTTTTGAAGATACAACATTATTTGGATATAATCTCTGTTTGAATGCATTTTTTTTCTTGCAATAGTTGCTAATACAACTTGATTCCTAAAATTATGATTTTACAAAACAATTTTATTTCCATGTCACTGCAGATATTTCCAAGTGTCTTTGTTATTGGCAAATTGATCACGTGAATGCTGGCTTAATTACATGTGTGAGTTTCTATGGTAATGCTTATGAAACAAGATATGTTTCTTAAGCCTGGAACGCTCAGCTCCCAAGTGTACATAAAAACCTGTTACAGTAGCTAAATCCACCTGCCTGTTCATGATACAGAATTTGTTGGCAATCAGTTCCACACTGAATTTGAAATCATGAATCTGTTATAATAATAAAATATAGTGATAGAAAATAATGCGTTTACTTACAGGAGCATTGTTGTACTTCAGAATAATTTTTCATATTTTTTACACGCTTCGAGCCTCTATTAGATACCTCAGCAAAAGTGCCATGTTAAAATGCTTGGTATATCAAAAAGGACAGAAAATTAATGTGGACTGCTTAAGGATTTTACTTCTGGTGTAGGATTATTGAATGGGATTTCATGGCCTTCATTAAAGGAGGTAATAACTAAATAATAGTGGTTCCTTCATCTCTTTTCTTACAGAACGATGTTAGAGTCAAATTTGAACATCGAGGTGAAAAAAGGTAAGGTGAGAACACAGGAAACGATCTTATCTTTTAATTATTTATAGAATTTTGTTGGGTTTCTATCATAAAGTTTCAGGTAAACTGTCCGCAGTGCTTCAGATACCTGAGTGTATTTAGTTTGAGCTTAAATTTACTTTTGATATGAACACAATTTACGGAGATATAATCTGTTTAAAATGTGGGCTCTAAGTATACATAAATGCAGAAGCATCTTACTGTAGCTACGTCCTATGTAATATCTCTCATTTGTTTACACTTCAGATAGGTGTTTGTAGCCTAGAACAATTACTTAGATCATTAGCATGGATCTCAAATATAAGTAGACCAGCAAAGAAATTTTTTTTCTGCATCGTGTGCTTAATAAATGTATGGTAATATATTGTTACTGTAATACCTAGAGGAAAAAGCCTAGATCTTAAAGCTCAATATTAGATTGTACTTTGAAGGAACCAATCTGAGAACTGTAACAGGAAAATTTGTTAGACTTTATAATTAGATTGTTTTCATTGATAATTTTGAATAATCAGTTAAAATTTATTTTAATTTTGTGTATGAGAGATGAATGTACACGCTTAAAGTATACAGACGTCTGTCTCTATATATCTCTGCTCTGATGGCTGCTCAAAAGCCGTACAGAAGTTGGATCTACAGTTCCGTGCAGAACTGGTGTGTGGGCAACTCATCTTGTCTGTCTCTTTCTGAAAGCGTAAACTTTCATTGTACCTGCAGAGAAAAGGTTATAGAATAAGATCTTTGAAAATACTTAATGAAAAAGGAAATAATATCCTGGTCACACTATTTGTCAATAGAAATAGTAAATTCCTTAAGTAAAGATCGCTTCAGAATGAAACCCATGCTACTTCTGGGCAGTCCTTAGTGTGATGTGCAATAGATCAGTGTGTGCCCATGCTGAATGTAATATGTGCCCTCATTACATGTGGTAGTAAAATAGTAAGTTCCCCAGATGTTAATGTTCTTCAGCTTCTTTCCATCACTTTTCTAAACATCACATGTAACAGTGCATCGGTAATGGTTGAGTGCTGTAAGTAATTTGAAGGAAATAAGTCTCTTCAAGAGCTTTGGAAATTGAGGACTCTTCTACCTAGCAATTTCTTGTGAAATAAGTGGAAGTGTGAATTTGAGAGAGAACTGTTTGTTTACTCGCTGTCAGTCTGCACGGACGGTGCATTTTTTCAGTTTATCTTAATTCAGTTTATCTTTCACAGGGGACTAAGTTAATCAATTCAATATGAATACAAGCATAAAATAAGTGTGTGGAAAGGTACCTTTCCCAAGCTTTTATGCTGCTGGGCCTAGCTCTCTTTTGGACTGTCCCAAGTAACTTGTACCCCTGAGCAAGCAGGCTCTGGGCAGCCCAGGCTCATCGCTCAGCATGACTTCTGTTGCCTGAGCATGTAGATCTGAAGATAAAATAATGAAATTATGCAAGAAAAATAAGTTATGCAATGGCTTTCTCACTAGTTTTTAAAAAGGGAAGCAGAAAAGAGAAGTGATTCCAGAGTTTCAGTAGTGAATGTGGCACTCTGTACCTAGGAGCGTGCAGTGTGACGGGCAGAGTTCCAGGCTTGCCAAATTGTTGACTACAGTGAGAATTGGTGTTTTGCCTTTTAAGATTTTATTTTTCAAAATAATTGTTAATTGGAAGTGGCCTGGCTTCTAGCCTCATTTCAGTGAGAAATATTGTTCCCTAACCAATGTACCAACTGAAACACTGATAAAAGGGACAGTTACTTTTGTTAATTTTTCTGCTTCACAAAATTTGAGTGCAATTTCTTTTCTGAAAGTGAATTGAATGTACCTCAGTAGCTTAGTCACTTCTAAAACCTTTTTGTTAAATGGTCTTGTGTCTCAAATAAGACAATAGGGTTTTTTTTAACAGTAAAAGGTCAGTTATAGGCATTTTGGGCTATTTAGTTTGACAAGATGTTGAGTTAAAATAGAATGAGTTGTTGACCTACAACTGCACCATTCTTACTGGAGCATGCTTGAAGCACAGTTAGTGGTGCACTCAGCAGTTTGAGCATGTGTTCATTGTGGTAAAGATGGTGACATTTAGTTGCCTTACTCAGATAAGATAGTATTTTGGATTTCCAAAATATGGGGATGGTAAGAGTAATTCTTTTCTCGTGCTTATGCTTGTCAGCCTATGGTACTCCATTGTCTTAGTTTTCTGAAGCAGAAAATTTTAGAAGTTTCTAAGAATTTGCCTCTGGAATGGAGGCATGCAAAGCAATAAGTTAAGAAAGAAGCCATGTGCAAGCAAGTAAAATAGTCATAATGAGATCTAATTTTATGCGTGATTATCCCTTATAAGTTTTTCACTGCTTTTTTCTCTTTTTTTAGTGACTCACAATATGGGTGACAGTGAATAAAGCATAGCCTCTTACAGTCTTTTTAGTAATAAATTTAATTCTAAGATAGTTCTTAAGTAATGAGTTGCCAAATTTTCATAAGTAATGGACAAAAATTCTTTATAACTTAAATTGTGTTTCAGGATCCTGCAATTACCAAGGCCTGTTAAACTTGAAGATCTTGCAGCTAAAGCTAAAGTTGCTTTTGGACAAACTATGGATTTACATTACAGCAATAATGAGGTAATATTCTGAGTCTTCTAAATTCTTGTTGACTTGTACATTGATTATTTTAAGGCTGAAATTTGCTTTCATAAGCAGTGAGAACCACTCCTGTGACAAAACCCCAGATGTCTACTCTGTGTGTTCTCAAATAAGCAAGGCTTGTCTAAATTAGGATAGGCAGGAGATGCATGAAATGTTTTACGAGGAGAGTCATATCTTAATGAATTATGTCTCAGACTTGATTGGGAATGGGTAAATTGTCTTCCTGGTCTGCTACAGTCCTGTTGCGTGACTTTGGGAAAGCCTTTACCTCTTTGAGCTTTGTCATGTTTATGAATTTGAAATAACATTTATCCTTTCTTGTACACTTTTTTTTCTTTAAGGATTAGTCTTGTTAGGTAATAGCTAGAATGCTCCATTGAGTCATGTTTAGTTTGGAGAACTAGGCTTAACTGTTGCTCCTCTTAAAGTGGCTGGTTCACAAAGATTTCTTGGGAACAGAGCTAGCGCTGTCAAGCCACTTACGCCTGATCAATATTTCTTGCAGCTTTCCTTTAGAAGTAGAGATGGAATTATTAATAGGAAGTATATTTACAGATGCAGGATCCATTCTTAGGAGTGACTTCTGTTTTTTGCCTTGAGTCAGCAAAGTGCATGGAGGATTATTTGTGTGCTTGGTTAGGCACAACATAATTGCTGTATCTAATCTGCATCTTTGCAGAGGAAAATGCCTGTAATTGCTGTTTGTTGGTACTTGCTACCTTACCTTACCTTACCAGGCACTGATCCTCAAAAGGAAGAATTCCAACAGAAGGCTTTTGGAGATTAGAAAGGTCAGGAGAAATGGCTATTCACGATGCTTTAGCTTCGGCTCCTTCCTCTGATAGATTTTTAGGAATTTGAGCAGGTTTTCTGCTTGTCAACTTCTGCACTAGTTGGCAAATCATCCCATCATCTTTCTGAAATGTGATGGTAATAACCTGTCATTAGCATTAAAACTGCAACTTAAAATGGAGAGCATGCTCATTTGTTACCAAGACCTTCCTCCCTCTTTCTCATTTCTTTTCATATAAAAGTCCTGTTTTCAATTGATGTTGTGTTTGAGCATCACTGACTGAGACTGTTCACAAGTAGAATTGATTTTTAAGAATCTATATTGCGTCGTTCCTTTGTTACAAGCAGAAATTGGAATTTACACTCCTGAAACATAGGCCCAGTTTTAATCGTTATAGAACTCAGATCTCAAGTGCACTTTAATGGCATAACGTTTTCTGTTCTAAAGATACATTTATGCCAAGTTAATTCTGATTAATTAGATCCAAGTAACAGTCTAGTAAGGACTACAGTTGTTCCATCACATTATGCCTGATACACTTCCTTAAGAAATTCTGTTTTTCAATGGAGAAGTTCTGTTAGTGATGCAACTTCAAACAAATATAGTGGTAATATTGTGAGATACAAAAATGTGCTTTATGCTCTATAAAATAGGGGTTATTTTTATTTATCTGGTAGACTTGCGTTATTTTAGGCGATGGCAAATACGTTGACACGGTTGCACGTGTTTCTCTGAAACTTGTAGGGTATTAAGTTGTATGTCTGTAAGATGGTTGCTCCTTCGTTGTCAAGACTTCTTCCACCATGCTGTACCTATTGAAGGCCTCTGAAGGAAGAGTTAAGTTTGAACTTCAGACGTTTTGGTGCTAACTTGAGGCATCATTTAATAAATCTTATTTTCAAGTTGTTTGAAATGAAAGTAAAGATAGCATCAGTATTTGTTTATCTGCACTTCCTCATTTCTTTCTTGTGTCCTGTTTAAGACATCCTTATTTTTTCCCTTTTTGTAGCTTGTAATTCCATTAACCACACAGGATGACCTGGACAAAGCAGTTGAACTGCTTGACCGTAGTGTTCATATGAAGAGTCTCAAGATACTGCTTGTAATACATGGAAATACACAGGTATGAGTTGACATGCTAAATGTCTCTTTCCTCAGTTTTCATACTGAAGTATAATTTGTATCTTTTCTTAAAGATGACATTTTTCCAATTGAAAATATTACTGATTGCTTCTTCAGTTCACTTTAAGCTTTTATTAGCATTTTGTATTGACTTGGGCTTAACTTTTTCCTAGATCCTGTTCCTCTGTCTTTTTTTTTCCTTCTGTACAGTAGTAGAAAGGTTTTCCTTAATAGGATGATGATGTGATACAAATTTGAGAAGCACACAGAACTTAAGTAACTGCAGTTATTCAAAACTGTTCTTTAAGTCATACGTTGGTGACGTGCCTTTGTGACAAGTGAAATATTTGTTGTACCAAACACTAGCAGTGGACTATAGGCTAAATATTGAGTTATTTTGGTATTATCTAACACATCATGGCCGTGATATTGATAGGATTTGTATAGTAGTATATGTTGAAAATTATTTTTAAATATTAAGAATGAGCTACTAAAATAGATGAATTTTGATTATGAATTGGCAAGCTTCTTTTTGACTGCTTGAAAAAAGGAATGTGCTGCACAAATTTGGCGAAGTATTTTCATTGTCAGGAGTATAAGGTAATAACTGCAGTTTGTAATGTGTATGCATTTTCAGTCACCCAGTGTAAATAACGTGGAGCCCTTGCCCTCACTGGAAGATTTAGATAATACAGTGTTTGGTGTGACAGACAGAAAAAGGCGACTGTCTGTAATAGGTAAGCTGTATCTTTCAATAGCTTTATTTGTAAAAACTTTTGTAATATTCTCTTCATGAAGATCTTACTCTCAGCTGTTTCAATTTCTCTTACTCATCAATGACTCTACTATGACTTTGCACTTGGGGGAGTGGATCTTGAATTTTAAGTCAAAGTTGGTTTAAATATCTATAAAATACAGAAAATTAACCCAAAAAAATCACCGGTAAATAAATCTATGTAGAATTATTTGGGGTAACTGGTGGGTATTCTAAAAAATTGATGTTAGTACTTTATTTTCAGATACAGGAATTGAGTTACTAAAAAATCTGTTTGTTTATATGGCAATGCATTTCCTTGTTCAATTTAGGATTGCCATATTTTTAAATCTTAATGTGCAAACATTTGTTCAAGATACTTATGTTGGTATTGATAAAACCTTTTTGCTTATAAAACCTTTTTGCTTATTTTAAAGTTGGTGTGACGTTAACTTCGAAATTTTATTATGAAACTAGAGAGTTTAGTGAATAATTTTTCAGACAATTTAATTTATTATGCATTTATTATAAACAGAGGTATTCATGTTCTTGCAGACATAATATTCTACAAAGAAAAAACAAAATTCTCAAGAGTTGGAAAGGATTAGTTGATGTGGGTAGTCGGATTTGGATTTTTATTTTGTTCCAAAAGAATAAATTTACCCAGCTAGATGTGTGGGCAAATTATATTTTTGTTCCTATACCATGAAAATTCTTTTTAGTGCCATTGAGGCAACCCTGCTCCAAATTCGTTATAATTCCTGAATTACAGATTTTTTAATGCTTATATATGTCTTGTATTGCATAGGCATTTGGGAATTTTCTAAAGCAAGAAGTGATCCAGGCAGGCTCAGTGCCTTGGAAGCATTTGAATAAAGCCCCTGGATTCCAGATTAGTGAAGAGATTCTAACCAGCCCTTTTCTTTCAAAAGGTTCTAATACTCGTGATAGGAGTTCACCTCCTCCAGGATACATTCCAGATGAGCTGCATCAGGTGGCCCGAAATGGGTCCTTCACCAGTATCAACAGTGAGGGTGAATTCATTCCAGAAAGTATGGATCAGGTACGTGTGTGAGTCATTAAAATTAAAGTTTTTGTTTGGTTGATTTATGAAATACTGCTGTTCAAGAAGGATATGGAATTCTTAGAAAGAACAGCTAAAAAGATGATGACAACCCAAGAACACATGATCCGTGAGAGAAGGTTAAAATAATTGTGGTTGTTTAATCTTGCGGAACCTGTTTTTTCTCTGTAAGTCTCTTCAACTATTTAAATATATTGCTACAAGGAGAAAGATAATATTCTTAATTTCCTTGATATGGGTGAGGTAGTGATAGATACAAATTAGAGCAAGAGATGTCTACATTAGAAAGTGCAAACCCCTTTACTTTAATGAGAAGGATATGTAAGCAAGACCAGTTTTATAAATTTCTCCCAGCTAATTAAAGGAGTTTTTAAAGAGTTTGGATCTGTCAGAATTATTTGAAAACAGTTGATACTGTGTTGGGGTAGAGGCAAGGGGATAGCGATGGGCTCGATATAAATAAGCTCTGAAATACTTTCCACAGTCACGTTTTTGTGTGAGGAACACAAGCGTATGTTGTTTTGTTCTCCTTATTCACCTGCATTATTGGTGTGGTATATCAGTACACTTAGCATGGATAAAAATTGTGCTCTCTGAGTATTAAAATTGCCCTTAAAAACAGCAGGAAAGATGGAGGAATGTAATGGCTCACAGAATTGGCAATGGAGAAAGAGATATTTTAAGGAGGAAAAAAAAATAATGCTGCATACCCGAATCACTTGAAGTTCTTGTTGACATTGGCACTGTATTCACAAATGGCAAGAGGCAATGGTTTTATGAGCTGACTAAATGAGAGACAGATGATAGAATAAAAATAGAGGCAAAGAGATTGTGCAATTTGTTGCACAATTTTAATGACTGAGCTGGGAATAGAGACTGAATCTCCTAATTTCCAGACCGGGGTGCTATTCATTATCATAGCCATGTGGTCAGATCCAGCCCAGGCCAGGATTCATTCAGTGAAATGATTACTCTTGGCCTGGGCAAAGTAATTTTTGGTCATTGACCGGTCAGACAGACAGACAGATGGATCTCTGAGGCCCAGGATGTCCTTTCACTCCAGAGTATTCAAGAAACCTGTAACCTGTCATGTACGCATTGCTGGGTAAGATGTCAGTGGGGTTTAAATACAGGAATTTTACTTTCACAGGAAGCCAAGTTGGTTCAACCTTAGCAGCCTCAAGGGCCAGACTGGGGTGTTGGGAACTCACAACCTCTGTTTCCCTTCCCCCCAAGTTGCCACACCACCTTGGCAATTCTTGAAAATGCTGCCTACATCAGTCACAGCCTGCCCCACAAAGTCAAGAAGGGAATTTGGGAGTGGAGGGCTTTGCTCTGCTCTCCTGTTGGTCTGCCTGAGCACAGCTATTCAGACTGACAGCAGACCCCACGCTTTCTCTACAGAAGAGCTCATGGGTTGGATAGGAGTGGGCCATGGTCGGCTTGGCCTAAGTTGGACCATACTACTTTAAGTTGTAGAGGTAATTAGTATGGCAGCAGATGGACTTTTTTCCCTTTCAGGACCATGAGCATGAGAAGAGAGGAATATAATTGCTGAACCTATGGTGAATGTTGTCCTCCCCGATGCAGAGTTCATCATGCAGTGTCTGAGTTTGCAGAGTGCAAACTCACTTTCTGGACACTATTTCTTTAATAAGTCCTTGATTGGTGCTTGGCAAAGCATATGCCCAGGACCTTTAAGATGCAGCACAGACCATAAATATTGGAGGGGTAACTGCGTAATTTACAGTGAAAGACTGGCGTCCAATTCATAGAAAATAGTAGATGCTATATAATACACAAAAACAAACTTTATTTTAGGAAGGAGCTCATTTTAAGATAACAGATGAGCTTTCCACTCTGTTTTTGAGAGGAAGGCTGGTAAAATTGTCATATTCAATAATTCAACATTTAGATTCTGTTTCCACTTCTGAAAAATAAATCTATAAAACATTTCAGATTGTTTTACTGCAAAAGAGAAGGGAGTGATGTTTGCCTGTCATTAAACTTAGGACTTTAAGGGTGGTAGTGTGAGATACTAATGTCAGTCAATAGAAATAGCTGGTAATCAAGAGGATGCTCTTGATTATCAATCCATTTTTTTTTTCCTCTGGATTAGAATTCAAGAAACAGAGAAAGTGTTGATGAATGTTTTCAGTACATAATAGATGTGGCCTAGATAATCAGCTTTATGACTTCTTCAGACTGATATGTGGCAGATTTCACACAGCTCATGAGCGTCGATTACTAGGTTGTCAGAAATGTTTTAGGGGGGAAAAAAAATGGTCTTTGGTGTTTTTGTAAACTCCAGTTTCACATTAAAGTTATTTTATTTGAAATAGGTGTTCCTCAGGGGTCAGTACTGGGTCCAGTCCTGTTCAATATATTCATCAATGACCTGGATGAAGGGATAGAGTGTACCATCAGCAAGTTTGCTGATGATACAAAACTGGGAGGAGTGGCTGACACGCCAGAAGGCTGTGCCGCCATACAGTGTGACCTGGACAGGCTGGAGAGTTGGGCGGAGAGGAACCTTATGAAATTCAACAAGGTCAAGTGTAGGGTCCTGCACCTGGGGAGGAATAACCCCATGCACCAGTACAGGTATGGGGCTGACCTGCTGGAGAGCAGCTCTGTGGAGAGGGACCTGGGAGTCCTGGTGGACAACAGGATGACCATGAGCCAGCAGTGTGCCCTGGTGGCCGAGAAGGCCAGTGGCATCCTGGAGTGCATCAAGAAGAGGGAGGTCATCCTCCCCCTCTACTCTGCCCTGGTGAGGCCGCATCTGGAGTACTGGGTCCAGTTCTGGGCTCCCCAGTTCAAGAAGGACAGGGAACTACTGGAGAGGGTCCAGCAGAGGGCTACAAAGATGATTAGGGGTTTGGATCATCTTCCTTATGAGGAAAGGCTGAGGGACTTGGGTCTTTTTAGTCTAGAGAAAAGAAGACTGAGGGGGGATCTTATCAATACTTATAAATACTTAAAGGGAGAGTACCAGGTGGATGGGAACAGTCTTTTTTCAGTAGCGCGCAATGATAGGGCACAAACTTGAACACAGGAAGTTCCATCTTAATATGAGGAGGAACTTCTTTACTTTGAGGGTGGCAGAGCACTGGAACAGGCTGCCCAGAGAGGTTGTGGAGTCTCCCACTCTGGAGATATTCAAAACCCACTTGGATGCCGTCCTATGCAACCTGTTGTAGGTGACCCTGCTCTGGCAGGGGGGTTGGACTAGATGATCTCCAGAGGTCCCTTCCAACCCTGACCGTTCTGTGATTCTCAGTTGGGTGAAAAGGAAGAGTGCTTATAAATTTTACACATTCTCTTTCTTTCTTCTTCCATTTTCTCTTTGGTTCTGTTTAAAAATCTGCATGACTCTCTCGGAGTCCTAACTAGAGATAAATGTTTAAAAGCTTTTTACAGTATTTGATTTCAGCTTTATTTTGTGACTGCTAGTTGGCCAAACTTAAGCCACTACAGAGATTATATAAATTGTATTCATCACAATCTGTGTCATATTTGAGATTTTTTTTCTTTGGTGATGATAACAATATCTACTTTTTTTATTTTTTTGAACTGTCTCAGCTTTTTATCCTTTAGAGGCGCTATTTTCGTTATTCTGTTCAGCTGCTCTCATGCAGATGTTGCTATAATATTAAGAGACAATGACATATACAAGAAGAATGTAGCAGTAGAACTTAATATGTACAAAGCACAATAGAGGATTAAATACCTTAACTATATCCTAGTTAGATGCAAGAAAAATTATGGAGTCCTTTCAGGATTGCAGAATGCAATGCAGGTTCAACTATGGCAGCTAACTTTTTCTCTAGTAGTTAATATTTCTGTTTTGGTTTTTATTAGGTGTTTCAATGCAGAAACCTTTAAGTATTTAAAAAAAAAAAACAAACCCAAAACAAACAAACAAACCTTGAACTTGTTGGTCTTTCTCTGTTTGTTATTTATTAGATGCTGGATCCATTGTCTTTGAGCAGTCCTGAAAACTCTGGCTCGGGAAGCTGTCCCTCACTTGACAGCCCTTTAGATGGGTAAAAATTACTTACATTCATTATTTGTCTTTATCAGGTTGCATAATGTATCAGTTGTAACATACAGTAACTCTCCAGCAACAGCTATTACTGAACTTCTTCCAGAAATTCCTCTGTAAGTTATAGAACATTTATAAGAGCTTATTGAAACTTAATTGCTTACTAATACAGGGAAAATAGAAGTAGCTTTCTTTAATAATTTGCATTTGAAACACAAAAATTTAGACTTCAGTTCCTACAAAAATGTACTGAAGTTTTTTGGTAAATTTTGCCAGTTTTGTGTATGTGAAGTACATTCCTTGGCAGTGAGCTGCCCCATCGAATTTATGTTTCTTCGGTACTGCTATACGAAGTAAGCTTCCCTTTTCCAAGATAGAGGGCACCCAATTCAAGAAAGAGGTTTGAGCCATTTAAAGACTTCAACAGACAATCCCCTCCTTTTCTTTCCAATTACCGTCCATTCCTCTCCCCTTGTTCCCATTGCAGACTTTCCACTTATTTTTCTTTGTTTAAACCTGTTATCAAGAGGCAGCGTGTACTGTGGTGGGTCTGGAGATCTGTTTTGATTAACCTGTTAGGAGATTCAGGCGTTTTGAGAGGGTCACTGTTCGGAGTTTCTCAGCCACCAGGTAACCCGAGCAGAGCATACTCCTGTTTGGCTTATGGTTGGTTGGGCAAATAACTTTGGGCCTTAGGTTGCACAGATTGGCTACTCACTTATTTGGAACTGGTCTACAAGGAATACTGCTAATTAAATATTTTATTTAATTGGTTGAAAGGTAAAGTTGGCCATCGTTGCCTGTGGCAATTAATCAGAGGTATTGTATTCCGTAGTACTGTTTCATTTGAGAATATGTGATTTGAGGACATAAATACATTTTGTCTAACAAACTTTTGCGTTAAATAATGAGTCTCCATTTCACAAGCAAGAAAACAATAGACATGAAAACTATTTTGTGATTGGAGTGTGATAGGTTATACACACACAGTGGTTAATATAGCTACATAGTATAGAAATTCTACCAAATTGCCAAATTTTTAGTTTTTTGTGGGGGTAAGGATGAGTGGAAGAAGAGCAAACAAAGCAATCTTAATTTCACTCATGAAGTTTCTTCTTCAAAATTTCTTTTGCTTGTTTTTAATGTACTTCATATGTCACCTCTACTCAGTTTGTTTTCCTTTTTTTTTTTTTTTTATTCAAATATTTCCTACAAAGATGTAGGTTTTGTGTCTCCATTTAGCTTCTGTTACCCATTAGAGAAATTCTTACAAGAAAAAGGAGGACATTGTTTTGGTATGTTTATGGAAATATACTGTAATCGGTTGCTCTGACTGGCAATCCCATCCATTCCTTTTGGTGGCTGGGAGTTACATACCAACTGTAGGTAAGAAACAATGTGATCATATAAGAACCAAAAAGCTCTTCGTCATTCTATAACTCCATAAAATTACTCTCTTAATCCTATGACTTTCATGGAGAGAAGAGGAAATATTTTGAGACATTAAAAGGTTCTGCATTTCTTTAGTTAAATTTCCTCAAGAGTTTTTATAGGCCATATAAGATATTTTGCCAGTCTATAAACTTATGTGTTTAGGCATAAAGGTGTTAAACATAACAGTGCTCCTTTGTGGCTTTACTTGTGATAATTCATGTTTTTACTAATATCATTGCTCATTAACACAGTCTGTTGCTTTCTTACTACATTAAGCTCATAAAGCAAGCTTTTCCATTGTTACTGATCTTGAATTATTATTCATAACTACTATGTTTGATTTTCAAAATTAGGTTCCACATAACAGATGCAGCAACTTGTATAGCAATAAATTTTCATCAGTTGTAAAGAATTGTGAGACAGTAAGATTAAATGTTTAAGTACTAGATTAACAGCAGCTTTTAGACGCTGTATGTTTTTACACTTCCAGAGACAACTATCCCAGATCTCGGATGCCAAGAGCACAGAGCTATCCAGATAATCATCAGGAATTCTCAGGTAGGCAAAATCGCTGGACATACTAGCTTTCCCGAACTCTTCCTCTTGCAAATAATAGGGCTGAAAAGGGAAGTTCCAATTAAGAGGTCTTGTGTTACACTAACTTAATATGGTAGGAGAATACAAAGCAACAGAATCCAATCCAAATGCACACAGTAAAAGGTACAACGAAATATAAGATCTTCCAAATGTTTTCTTCTAGACTATTGTGTGTAACACGACTGTTAGTGTGCGTAGTATAACATATCTGCTTCTCTAAAAAAAAACAAATGATGCAGTTTGTTAAACTGGACTGTAATGTCCATCTCTCTAAGTTGGCACATAACCTTGCGTAATTTTTTTAATGTTGGAGCATTGTGGTTTAACGCCAGTAGGCAGCTAAGCACCACGTAGCTACTTGCTCACTCCCCCACAGTGGGATGGGAGAGAGAATCAGAACGGTGAAAGTGAGAAAACTTGTGACTTGAGCTAAAGGCAGTTTAATAGGTAAAGCAAAATCTGCACGTGCAAGCAAAGCAAAATAAGGAATTTGTTCACTACTTGCTGTCAGCAGTCAGAGGTTTAGCCATTTCTAGGGAAGCAGGACTTCATCACTCCTAAGGGTTACCTGGGAAGACAAATGCCATAACTCCGAACATCCCCCCTCTTCCTCCTCCTTTCTCCGGGCTTTTATCACTGAGCACAACCTCTTACAGTATGGTGTATTCCTTTGGTCAGCTGGGGTCAGCTGTCCCAGCTGTGTCCCTTCCCAGTTTCTTGTGCACTCCTAGCCTACTAGCTGGTACAGCAGTGTGAGAAACAAAAAAGCCTTGATGCTGTGTAAACACTGTTCAGCAATAACTAAAACATCCCTATGTTATCAGCACTGTTTTGGTCACAAATCCAAAACATAGCACCATAGGAGCTATTATGAAGAAAATTAACTCTATCCCAGCCAAAACCAGTACATGGAGCCTTCATTTTCTCCTGTGTGAAATGAAGCTCACTTTGAAATGCTCATGACTTCTGTAATTGCAAAGTGAAAGGATGAAGGAGAACTGTGTGCTGTGCCTATAAATTAGTCATCACCACTAATGTTTTCATAAGGTACTCTGGCTTAAATCCAAATTGCTGTGCTTGGTTCAGGATACGAAGTGCTGTGAGTAACATTGAAAGTGCTTTGAGGTCTCTCTCATGGATGTGCCTCACTACAGAATTTTACTGTTAAACAATAATTAAGCTTCCAATGAATCTGGGGGATTTTGTGGGTTTTGGTCTATTATATACTTTAAGGCTTCTTTTTATTTTGTTTATGAAGCTTTATCCAAGTAACTGTGTGATGGTGTGTTTTTCTTCTTTTAAGGATTCTAGAGTGCTTAACAGATGGCACCACTTCTAAATGAAACTAAAACTCTGTATAAGAAGCATTTGGGTGGCAGTGATAAATACGAAAAATGTTGGAAATGTCAGAAATTAGTTTGCCTTTGGTAATCTAAATCTAGTTTATTTGTGTTTGTTTATTATGGTTACTTTTCTAATAAGATGATCTTGTTCTGGTATTTTAACAATGGGATAGACAGCAGTCATTAATTCCATATTCAGTATTTATTCTCATAATTTGATGCGTAACAAAACCAGAATGGTGTAGAGTCAGAAAAAAACATCCATCTGGCCTAGTCTTTTCTCTCTGCCACAACCAGTACCAGGCTGTGTGTAGTATTCCTTCCTCAGAATGTATTCCTAGTCATGTGTGGCTTAAGGGATCGTCAAATGCAAGATGCTTTTCTGTGATTTGATAGATTTTTTTTTTTTCCTTCCACAAATATTTCCAGTCCATATTTCAACTTGTATAAACTTTGTCAGTATCAACAGTAAGTTGTGGCAAGAAGTTGTGTAACTTACTGTGTTTTATGAAGAAGTATGCTCTTTGTGATTTTTTTTTTTTTTTAATATTTTTGAATAGACATCTTTGTCTTTGAGCTGTCGCTTTTTTAGTCTGTAGAGGTCTGCATTCCTTATGGAGAAGCAATTTTGTATCTTTGGTCATCTCTGTACTTCTAAATCTTTTCCAATTTTACTAAATCCTTGCAAGTGGAGCAGACCAAAACTTTGTTCAGTACATCTTAATGATTTATAGCTTTTAATTTGCTGCTTAGCCAATACAGAGAGTTCAGCTGCTGCCTTATTGGAACTCTCTATCACAGTCCTTTACACTAGCCTGCACTGAATTTCATCTGCCACTTTAACATCCAGTCACGTAGACTCTTAAGGGATTTCTGTAATTCTTCTGTTGGCTTTATTTCTCCAAATGATTTTGTCACCTCGCTATTCATTGTTCTGTCCGGAGAATTCATGCATAATTAAACTGCATGAATTGTAGCCCAGATTCCTGTGGAACTGTTGACCATTTACTCCCGTCTTACGTACTTATCTTCTAACCAATTATTTATGCATGTGGGACTTCTCCCTTTATCTTATGAATACTTTTATCCTTTACTAATTTTTAAAAGAGGACCTAATGAATGTGTTTTAGTAATTCAAGCTGTGTTGACTAATTTGCCAATTTTTCATATTTATGCATCCTTAAATTTTATTCTTTGTAACAGTTTCTGCCAATTTTCGTGGTGAACTGTAGTTTCCCAGAATTCCTCTAGAAACGGGTTTTTAAAACTGGAGTAATTAGGCATGCTGCAGTCCTCTGACATTCTTTTAAGCAAGAGGTTACAAACCACTTGAGCTGTTGAATTCTTGATGCTTTGGAACTTTTGTCTGAATGTCCTTTTAGTCCTTGTGATTTGTTAGATTTGTGACTTTTGTTCTATAATCTTTTTTGCTCCGATGCTTCAGCTTGAAGCATATTCACTAATCTGTTCCCCCACATTCAAGTTCGTAGTACCAAACATAAATTTAATATGCTTTTGTCACATTTTACATATTGAAATGTGTCTTTTTATTTTCTAGTAGAGTATGATATCCCAATATTTGAGAAATTTGGAAAGGGGGGGACTTATCCTCGAAGATACCATATTTCATGTCATCAACAAGACTACAATGATGGTAAGTGTGAATACTGCAAGAGTTCTCTTTAGTAATCTGTTTTTCTCTTGTTAAAAAGTGAAGAAGAAAATTTAGATTGTAAAATCTTTATGAATGAAAATATTGAAGAAATTGAAAGCTTAACTTCTTTCCTCAAACTCAGTTGCTAAACTTGTAATGATTGGTAGAGCTTCTGAGCAGCCTTCCCTCTGGTAAAGTTATGGATTGCAGAATTCATGACTCATGTGCACAGCTGTGAAAATGTTTTCTATCTTTGGCCACGCATGAGTCATCCAGTGTAAGCTTTTGACCTTTGTGACCCTTTTCTATCCAAAGTAGGTATGTCACTTAGTTTGTCATTTCTTGTTTTCTTAAAAAAAAAAACAAATACAGTGGAGTTCCTAATAACAATTTCTCAGATTAAAAGAATAATTAAATTGAAGAGCAGTGATTTAAACTGAGAATTAACAGTTAGTTGGTGAAGTAAATTGTTGGAATGCAAAACAGCACCTGCTGATGTGGCCACAAAACTGATTTGGACAGTAATAACATTTATGTAAATTTAACACGTTAAATTTCCAAAGGAAAGAAAAAGGTGCAGCTTGAAACTTCTCCAAAGACCAAGTGGTTTCATTTGCAGTATGGAATTAGCACAGCAATATATGGAATTCTGTTACAGAAATACCAAATTGAAGGACTGCAAGGCAGCTTCAGTCCAGTCCCTTGCTTTAAGGGAAGATTAAAGAGGCAAAGATCTGTCACACTGACTTTTTAAGTGAACTCTAAATTGACTTTAAGAGGAGATGCTCATTTTCTTTATGTAACTGACTTCAAGGATAGTTTATCTTATAACTTACCTTTCTCTGTCTTCTCAATAATTTTTTCTGCAAATCAAACTAGTAACTAGTTACTCCATTTTAACATAGTGAAAAGTCGGTCACTGCCCACATATAATGCTACGTCACACACGATCTGTTTTATCTCCTTAGTTTTCTTCTTTCAAGCCTTAAGCCTTGCCTCAGACGTTTTTGCAAGCCTCACTTTTTTTTTTTTTTTCTGGTCTGTTCTCCATTCTTGCAGTGGCCAAAACTAGAGTTCTCTAGCTAAGGCTTTTCTCATGGCCACTTTATGTGTAACATAGGATATAACCGTAACTTGGTATGTAACAGTCATGTTCATACATTCCAGAATGACACTATTTCATAGTCACTGTACTGACTGCTGTTCAGTCTGTGGTCTGTTGTAGATCCTGTATCCTTTTCTACATGGCTTTTAGCCAACTTTACACTTTGTGGTTTCTGTATTTGATTTCTGGTTAAGTATGTATGTTCTACTTCCTTGCTGAGTTTCATCTTGTTGATTTCTGAATCATTTCCACCTTACTGATATCATTGTGAGTTTTGATTTTGATCTTTAAATGGACTTCTAGCCACATTTGATGTAATCTGCAATATTTCAGCGTATTATGTTCCATCATATATACATCATCAGTATAGCATATGGAAGTGGACTGAAGGTAGGCTGCTGTGGGTCTCCGCTTAAATTATCCTCTCCTTTGATGAGAAATCACTGATAACAGCTCTGAGTCTGTCTCGGGCATACTCTACATAGTGAATCGTTGCATAGATCAACTTACTAGTTACTTATGAGAATGTCCCAATGAAATGGGGAATTTCAATTTGCTACATGTGACAAACCAATTATGTCTGGTTTATCACCTTCTTACCTTCCCAGTGGTTTATTAAAATGCTTAATTTGTTTGCATATCTTTCTTGGAATTTAAATAGGCCAGACTAGTATATAAATCTAAGTCCAATTTTTCAAAGATGCTTTATCTACCTTCTTCAGACCCCTGGGAACTTCTTCTCCAGTGTAATACCTCATGAGTCAGAGACTCCTTCAGCTATTTCTAGGAGTTCTGTAGGATGAAACTTCATCAAGCTACACTGACCTACAGCTGTTCATGTTATCTAAATATATTAATATGAATTGTGTTAGTCATCTAGTTGCAATTAACGTTTTTGAAGATCAATGCTCTTTGTTTTTTTTATTCTAATGCTGTAGCCATCTCTGAATTATGTATTATTTGTGATGAAAATTTTTTTTTTTTTTTTTGTGGTCTTCCTGTTGTTTCCATCTATAGGTCTTTCTCTGCATGTATTAGTTTACAGGATGAAGATGGCAGCCTGGGCACCACTGGAATGTAACCATATCTCTCACTCTCCTATTTATCAGAAGTTTGGTATTTACACCTTAATAGAGGAATAAAAGTAGTGGCAGGGCATTTTCCTTTCTCCTGTCACAGCCCTCCAAGGTTTTGAAGCATGTCAATTACATTTCAGAACAGTTCCAGAATTTGGTCCCAATTTTGGTCACTTAAACATAAACCAGTTTTAGATTCAGTCTAATCCTTACATATATCTGTGATGAATGTTTGTTTTCTTCTAGGTGGAAACTTAAACAAGTAAATTTCATGATCATTATATCATATCATATACGCTGTGGAAAATTTGAACTATGTTATATGGAATCCATAAAGTATTTGCATACACACATTGCATAGCAGTATTTTTTGTGGTGTAATGTTAGTATTCTTTGTATATCACTGAAGGTCGTAAAACTTTTCCAAGAGCCAGAAGGACTCAGGGGAACAGCTTCCGATCACCAGTTAGTTTCAGTCCCACCGATCACTCGCTGAGCACCAGTAGCGGAAGCAGCGTCTTTACACCAGAATATGAAGATAACCGAATGAGGAGGAGGGGCAGTGACATAGACAATCCTACCTTGTCAGTCATGGACATCAGCCCACCCAGTCGCTGTAAGTTAAGGCATTTTGTGAACTCCACTGTAAAACTCTCTTAACTCTCAAGTATATTATGTCAAAACTAAGCATGTCATCAAAATACATGCAATTGAATAATATGTTTTTGTCTCTCTATTAGGAAAAAGTCAATACTTTATGCTCATCATTTTTTTCATTGTTTACTGTGCCAACCTTCATGTAGATTTTCACATGGAATTTGCATCTGTGATAACAAAACACTAAAAATATTTTTGATGATTTGTTAGACTATTGAGGACCCAAGAAGAGTCATGTAGGTTGCGGTTACTACTTATTTTTGCAGATGCTGGTCAAGTTTTCTGATAAATTGTAGTCCTCAAGTGGTACTGTTGTATATCTGGTGGTGTTTCAGGAGCAAATATACTTTGTGATCACTTCAGTAGCTGGTATATTTTAATTATGCCTCGAATTTAAAAAAAAAAGTTACTAAATTTGTTTAACACGCTTTTTCTGTTTTTCAGATTAGCTGTTGCTAATTGTTTTAATTATGTCTATCTTACCACAAATTATTTTGCAAATAAATTTAAGTAGCTCATGTCTTCCATCTTACAGGAAGTTTTATTGATCTTTGTAACTTATATGGGGAGGTTTAGGACACACAGTCTCTGTTGTTGCAAAACGTAGTCTTTTAAAAAATTATTTTCTGTGTATTCCAGTTTTTCTCGATCAGCTGAATAACAAGCTCATTTGAAAACCAAAACATACTTATATTTTCAGCACCACGAGCTCCAACTAACTGGAGACTTGGTAAACTGCTGGGTCAAGGTGCATTTGGCAGAGTGTATCTGTGTTATGATGCTGATACCGGAAGAGAACTGGCTGTTAAACAAGTTCAGTTTGATCCTGATAGTCCAGAAACCAGCAAGGTAAGTGGTACTAAATAGAGAGTTTGTAAAGGGCTTGTGCTGGAGTGGTGTGTTCTAGACTAGAGTGATGTTGCTTTACTTGAAAAGTATCATGTTTTAAAACTTGGTGTGTTTTTATGTCCTTGTTAGGAATCCTGTTTTGTTCATGCCTCAGAGAATTAGTTTGGTTACCCAATTTTAACGTTACATCCCATTTTTTAATTTTCAGACATATCCTTAGGCAGTGAACATACATAACTTAAGTTGGTGCAGTTTCAGTCTCTAAAATTAAAGTCCTTTATGAAATGTGCTCTGAAATAGAGCATTATTTATACTTATAGGAATTAGAACAAGTTCCATTTATAAACAGAAAAATCTGTACTAATTTAAGCGTTCCTGAAAATAAATTCTTAAGGATATTTTTTTATCTGTGAAGACAGTTTGAGATTCTTATCTTTGTTTCTCTTTTGGGGGGATTTTTATTTTTTTAAACTTAGAGAATCAGGGCTAGCTGGCTGCTGTTATTTGCTGTATTTCTCTCTGAAGAGCAAAAGTTTCATTGTCAGTTTATTCTCTCTAAAATTGAACTTGTCTGTCTTTAAATACTAGACACTTGAGGAGAGAAACTATTTAAAAGTAGCACCAATCTTCTATTTCTTTTTTCCCAAATCGTACTTGCTGCTTTTTACAGGATGGAAAAAGAATTATTACTTTTCCTGCATTAGGACTGCGTTCTGCACTGTGTGGGGAGCAAGGCTGGGGAAACTGATGGGTGTAAGCATGATTGCAGAATTGAGTGGCTACCAGTTATAGTTGCTGCTACTAGTGATGTAGGACCAAGGAAAAAAGCCCATAATCATTTATGCTGTAGATTTCTAGTGTAGTTGTTGTTGCTACTTCTTTAAAATGTAACAAAACAACCAATTATGCTTTGGAAATGTTAAATATAAAATACTGTAGTCTCTTCTGTAAGCAGTTATGTGACCTCACTTGCCATAGCATTTTCTAATGTGTGCCCCTCAGTGTCAAAAAATCTGTTTTCCTTCTAACCTCGGAAGTGTGAGGGTATCAGTAACAGTCTGTGATAGATAAAAAGTAAGTTCTGATGAAAGGTGAAATTTGGAATCCAGTCAAGTTTGAATCCATGGGTTAGTATTTTTCCAGCATCTTGCTGTACAGTCTGTTTCAAAATATCTTACTTCCTGTTTGCAAAATTTTTAGTATTTCAGATAGCTCTAGAGAAAGCACCATGTGTGTTAATTTTTTTCTTTGTTGTATTTCATTATTACAATATTAAGTGGTCCTCAAAGGCATTCTTAAAGTATAGTCTGTCATCCTGGAAGAGTTAAGAACTATTGCCAATTATTCCACCACAAAGATTTAAAGATTATTTTTTTTTATCCAATTGGAGGCTTGTGACATGTTGCATAATGATCACAGACTTCATACACACATTCGTATCTGCTGTGCTCTGTAACAAACATAACTTCAAAATAAGAGAAACAATGAAATAACAGCAAAATCATCCCAAAGTCAATTTATAGAAAAGCCATAGGTTTTTTTAACTTCCCTCAATCTAATGGTTATATTTTCTTGTTATAAAATGTATGAACTTTACATAAGCTACAAGCATATTTTGTTACTTAGTTTGCATAACCCTTCAGTATGTACATACTATCCTGCTTTAAAAAAATCCAAACCACTGTTATTACTACATCAAGCATGTAAATCATGTCTGTTTTTTCCTTTTAGGAAGTAAATGCACTTGAATGTGAGATTCAGTTGCTGAAAAATCTGCTGCATGAAAGAATTGTTCAGTATTATGGCTTCTTGAGAGATCCTCCAGAAAGAACACTCTCTATATTCATGGAATATATGCCTGGGGTAAGCAAGAGAGCCAGTCAAACCCTCGTTTCTACACAGTATGACAGGCACCCAACTAGACAGCTTTTGCAAAAGTGCACACATATATTAAAGAAATGGCCAAGTTAAAAACAGTAGCCAAAGATGGCTACTGACAAGTGCTTACAGGAGCCCATCTTCTTCATTGCATGTTTGGGTTTTCAGAATTACAGTGACGTATACAAACGTTGTTTGCATTTGATTTTGGCATAAGAAGTGCCTGGTGATGTCTTTGAAAAGGCAATATTATCATTAGGAAACTCTTGAATCTTCCTGAATTTTAATGTTTGGTTTTGCTGCGCTTCAGCTTGTGCTGTTGTGTAGTCACCATCTCAATTGCTCAATTATTTCAGGAAAACAAAAAGTAGCTAAGATAGATGTGGGAATAAGTGCATACAGAAAATAATTTTGGTGTTTGGTTTTTGCGTGGCACTTACGTACATGCTGAACTGTTCTACTCCTACTGTTTTGTTAAGCAATATTATAAGGTCAGAAAACTGTAGATTTTCATTTTCTCACCAAGTGGGGTCAGCAGAGCTAAATAAAATGCACTTGTATAAAAACATACACTCTGTATTTCTGAATAGTTACAGGATTCTACTTTACTGTGAGGCTCCAGAGAAGCAAAGCTCTGTGGGGTTTTCTTTGTTGGTGGTGGTTTTTTTGGTTTGTTTAGGTTTTTTTAATGTGAGTTCTGGGCTTTGTTTTGGGGGCTTGTTGAATGTTTCTGAAATTTGGAGAACAGTGTCACAGAAGTAATCTTCGCAGTTTGTAACTCTGTGACAAAGCCGGGTCATACAAAAATAGTTACAAACCCATGAATTTCTGATGCAATGACATTTTAAGCCAAGACTTGCTTACCTGTAATTTTTACATAAAGCACCATCCTCTAGCATGTGGTGTTTTTTCTTGACAACCTTTTTTTTTTTTTTCCTGAGTATAAACTAACCAGGGTAAACAGCATATGTTTTGTCCAACTTGAGTATCACCATTTAACCATCAAAAAAGTTGAGTGCTGTTTGAGTGAAAATACTGCTGTTCTCTTTTTCTGTCTATCACACTGAAACTATTCAGCTGCTTGACAATTTTAAAGTTAATAGTTTAACATTTCAGTATATAACTTCTCTGTCCAGTGTCTTTTTGTCAAAGTTTGTATTTTTCTCAGTGGAGGTAAAATTATGTGTGCGCTTCTAAGTTGATCTAGAGAAGTACTGCAACTTTAAATGTCTACATTTCAGGCATAAATTTCATTGAAGTTCAGCTGTATTATTAACGCACTTGTGATTCTAGAAATGTTGCAGTGTTTTATACTTCTTGTTTGCCATAGGGTTCCATCAAAGACCAACTGAAATCATATGGAGCACTCACAGAGAACGTGACTCGTAAATATACGCGGCAGATTTTGGAAGGAGTTCACTATTTGCACAGTAATATGATTGTCCATCGAGATATTAAAGGTAACGATAGTTCTGTGCACGGTTCAGTGCTCTTTATTACAAATTCTTTTCTATTCTTGTGTGAACCACTAAAATGTAATTAAGTTTGAAATGCCAGAATACTGACTTAAAATCAATGAGATTGCTTTCTGTCATTTATTCCTGTCACTGTTGTAACCTGAGGGGGAAAAAATAAGCATCAGACTTCTGAAAATGTTTCCATAGTCTCTGTCAGCAAAACAATCATGATAAATTTCTTTCTGATTTTATTTTAGTATTAATAGTTTTGAATATTTCAAAGGATGATGTCATTACAAATGAAAATTACAAATAGAATGTGCAGAGGAAAGCATTGTGACTCAAAAGTTTATTTTTACAGAGTTTAATTTTTATCAATTACATAGAAATTACTCAGCACTTTGCTGGTACAAGAAATGACTGGCAGAGGTGACCTGCCTAATGAAATGACTCGGACTTCTTCCATTTTACTACCAGGAAAACTGAGGAAACAGATGTATTTACTTTTTGCAGATAGATATAGGTGATTTGCAAGTGCTGTGTAAGGAAGTTACGAATATGTAGGAAGATGGTGATGTGCAGAATAGGTATGTTGAACACAATGCTGTTGTATTCCCTAAAACTTTTACTATTTTCCTGTTGCTCTGTATCAATAGTATTTTGTCCCCAAAAAGGTTGAGATATCGTGGTCAATTTGGACATGCTTATGCAGATAAGTGTTTTGAACAAATCTAACACAGTTTGAGATTTTGCTTTAATATAGTATGAAGACATTTTCAGTTACGTGGAAACATCTTTCCCGTTTTTTTTTTAATTTCCCTTGTATGGCATATTCCTTATTTTGTCAGGAAGTCTTTACAAAGTGACTGGGACTTCCCAGAAAAGGCCTAGGATGCAAAACAATGTGTACAATTCATTATTTTCTGAACATCAGAATAAAATAATAGGAATGAGCAGAGAACGTAAATTCTCTGGCTTGGAATACTAGGCTGATCTTGCATTGCATCACCGAATCCAAACTCTTGTTACCATTGTCCATACCAAAAGGTTAACGGGCTTTTCATGAATGTAACATTGTGTTCCCTTCCTTCCAGGAGCAAATATTCTGCGAGATTCGGCAGGCAATGTGAAGCTCGGTGACTTTGGTGCCAGCAAACGACTGCAGACGATATGTCTCTCTGGCACAGGAATGAAGTCTGTCACGGGAACTCCATACTGGATGAGTCCAGAGGTTATTAGTGGAGAAGGGTACGGCAGAAAAGCAGATATCTGGTATGTTAAAAAAATCTTCCCTACTGAAAGGTGTCATGTCAGAATTTGGCTCTTTTTCAGCAAAGTTTAAGTGTTTATTATCTGAAGTTGGAGTGTTTCATTCTGGGGTTTAAGCCGAAGAAGGTGGCAAGTGTGAACACTGACAGTCATAATTGGAGAATGTAACACTGAAATTTGGGAATCTTTTATTTGGCAGTTGCTCAGCCCATTGATTTAGGAATCATAAGAGAATCCTCTGAGTTGAGCTTGCCTGAAGTTAGGATTACCAGACTGTTTGTAAATCCTGGGGAGGTACTGGGTGAAAGCAACATGTAAAGTTTTGAAGCATCAGTTCAGTCGATGTCCTGTAATGAAACTTTATCACTGAAATAACTTTGATGTGAGGCAGAAAATGAAAAGCTGATCCTTTAAAAGATGAGCACATAAGAATGAATTAGCCAGATTTAAGTGGGAGCTAT
Source organism: Ibidorhyncha struthersii (assembly GCA_013398815.1). Classification (NCBI taxonomy): domain Eukaryota; kingdom Metazoa; phylum Chordata; class Aves; order Charadriiformes; family Charadriidae; genus Ibidorhyncha; species Ibidorhyncha struthersii. The sequence goes on along the minus strand of VZSZ01007384.1, from coordinate 284,515 downwards.
GAAAAAAATAATTTGGTTTAAGTTGTTACTAAATATTTAAGAATTAAGAGTGAAAGGTAAATTGCAAAAATGAGTATTTGTGATACGTTGTGAAATATGACATAATCTAACATAGCTCCAGCCCAATGGACAGGTGACTTTAGGGATTAGACTCCTTGCACTGTGGCTGATCTGTGAACGCACAGAATAATAGATAGGCAACAGTAGATATGCAGGAGTAGTAACACTTTGTGTGTTTAAAAGGAACCGCATTATGTTCAATCAATGGCAATACTTTTAATGTTAGGGAAATTAATTTAGCCTACTTCAGATCACTTAGTAATTATTCTGCTATACTTGAATAATAGAAGTTCAGGCAGTTGACTTGTTCAACTTTGAAGTATTTGTACCAAAGCTAATACATGTTTTTTGATGGTTAAACCAGAGAGAAAATACTGAAGTTTGACTTCTGTCAGTCACTAAATCCTTACTGTGTAAAGAAATGTACAGTGTAAAGAAATGAACCATAAAACTTCCTGAAAATTGGGAAATTATTCCAGCCTATCCATTTTGCAGTATCATTCACTTGTTACTGGAAGAAGCTGATCTTGCAGGACTTAGAACAAAGTTTTGCTGGCCATACGCATGCCCTTCTGCCTTCCTAAATCCTTTAAACATCAGCTTTATATACAAAGATTGTTTAGCATCTCAAAATTTTCTTTGGCAATCTAAGTATATTTTTAGTATCCTTAACTAAAAGAGGAAGATACCACTGAAGTATGTTTTTAAACTTTTCATCTGCCATGTTACGTTTGCACATGATTCACTGCTGATAACTTGTGCGTTTCTAATGAGCCAGCAATATACGCAGCGTACTTGAAGCATTCCTGCTGCTTTGCGTTGCTGTTCAGCCTGAATGAGCAAGAAGGCTTTCAAGCACATCCAAATCCTGCAGCTGTCCGAAGAGCTGGGATACAAGGGTTGCGTAGGGCTCGTGGCCCGTGTCAACCTGCTGAGCACTGAGTAGCGGCACTGCCGTAACGCAGTTGGTATTGCCTAGATAAATACCTAATTATCTCTTCACTGAGGTAGTAGCTTTTGGCCCAGTGGAGTAATAAAGTGAAGATGCAGGTAGTGATTTGAGTAACTTGGAGAAAAAGCGTAGAGCTGTACATGCAATTTTTTTTTAAGCACCTGTTTTCATCTGAAGTTGCTGTGTAGATTTAAATGGACACCACTCGTTTGTGGTATTTAGTCGCTCTCTGTTATTTCGTGTTTTCCTAGAAGGGCATGACTCTGTTTTAACCTGTTGTTTCACTTCTGCCTCTGTTTCAGGAGCGTAGGTTGTACAGTGGTAGAAATGCTCACTGAGAAGCCCCCCTGGGCAGAGTTCGAAGCAATGGCTGCCATCTTTAAAATTGCCACTCAGCCAACCAACCCCCAGCTACCACCTCATGTCTCCGACCATGCTCGGGATTTCTTGAAACGGATTTTTATCGAGGCCAAGCTGCGACCATTTGCAGATGAACTGCTAAGACACACGTTTGCACACTATCACTAACAGCCTGCCTCAACTCAGCTTGCATCTACTGCGTTTATTTTCTATTTGACTGCACTTTTATTTTTATTTTTTACAAAAAAGGAGGAAAAAGACAAGAGAGAGAATATTCTCTTGAATCTTTGTTTCACTTAGATTGTAAACAATCTAAATTTTGTATCTAAAATGAGAATCTTCTCTCCCCCGCTCCCACCAGGACTAGAACTTTTTGTTTCTATAATGTACTGATGTGGTTCATGTAGATAAAGCACTTTAGTACATATTTGTTCCTTATTTAAAGGGGAAAAAAAAAAAGACAAATGCTTGGACAGTCAGGAACAGTGTGACTTTTTCTGACACCGCTGACTGACTCAGGGTGCAGGGAAAAATAGACATGCAGCTAAAGGACAAGAAGGTTACTTCTCTGTGATTCTTCTTCATATTGTAGGTACTTGGGGCAGAGAGTTCTAAGTTCTTATTATGTTTTAGCATTTTAATCAGTTTCTGGATTTTACAGTTTAAGCTGGAACACGCAGTTCTGAGAGTTAATAAGAAAGCTGGAAGAACTTGGAACTCTTTGTTCAGCAGCGTGTCTGACCGGTACTTCTATGTGACCAAAAGAAAATAACAAAAAAGAACTCCACACTGATGTACTAGTTAGAGGTTTTGGTGTAGAACTATTGTATTATCTTAATAGGAAAATAATTACAGGTAACCAGATTATGGACCCAGACTCCTAGGAACTACTATACTGCAAGGGGGAAATTGTCCGTGATAGACAAGGGCCAGCTGTTGGATGTAAATAGTTAGAATGCCTCCTGCTGTATCTGCCAAAGAGAACCTCTGTTGCATAAGCTTGGAGGAAGACGGTTATCTCGGATGAGAAAAAATAGCGATGCTGAGAGTCAGTTCTCCTCCACAATCCTGAATGGCTGGAGGGGAAGGGGAGTGACTAATCCTTCTGCAGTATATGAGTTACTTGATTCAGAACGAGCTGTAAGAAATGTTTTCAAAGCTGTCGAGAGGCGCTAAGATGGAATGTATGTCAACATCAAGTGCCTGAATAATATAAAATTCTTCCCATTATGCACTAAAAAAATTGTTTTAGTAACCCAGTTCAGTCATCTAGGATGTGCTGAAAGTTCCTGAAATAAAGTTAAACCTCTTTTAGCACCAGGAGTAAGTCACTGAGGAAGATAAGACTCCAGTTATATTCTTAATAAGGTAGTGATGATGAATCCACATGAACAAGGAGGCACAGCACAAAAGATTGTATGAAGAACAGGCCGAAAGCGCAAAGACAGCCAGCAATTAAATAACATGAGTGTGACTACTCCAGCGTGATAATCCAGGTGATTGGTGTTTGTCAGATTTCCAACTGTCATAAAACGTACATGAATCACTTTTTCCATTTCTGAAAGGGTATAATAAAAGAACAAAAGAAAAACTCTGAAATACTGCTTCTCAGTCGAGAAGTCCAGGTACTGATCAGGTGTAGTGAATAACTGACTTTTCACAACAGAAAAGTCAAACGTTCATATTTTTGTAGAAGAACACAACTCAAATAATTTAAAAAGGCATTTGGAAATAAACTATTGGACTACAGAACTGAAATTACGTATGCTGTTTTGGATGATTCATTGCTTGCTTTTGTTGTTTTGTAGAGGCAGAGCAGGCTGGTACTGTGAACCTTGTCCACTCTGACAAGGCTTTACCTGGTTTGCATCTTTAGAGGACTATCAGAATTATGAAGTGCGTGGAGATAGAACAATAAGCTTACCCATTCCCATGGTAATTCACGCCAAGATTTCTGAAATTATTCTGCTAACTTCCAAATTTTGTATGAGAGCGCAAGCAGGAGTATCTTAATCACTTTGCCTGTAGTGGAGTAAGAATGCTTTTTTTGAGGCCACCTCTCCCGAGAGAGAGTGGTGGCTGCCTCAGTTCATGTGAGCATTTTACCCAGCTTATAATTGTCACGGTCAGGGTACACAACTGTGCAAGGTTTTCTGAGCATGGGAAGAACTAGTCAGACCAGGGGAAGTTTAGAAGGCTGAAAGGAAAGTCAGCTTGTACTGACTTTTTGTTTTTCTGGCTTCTCTGTCACTCGATAAAAGCTATAAAAGCAGCCTTTAAGAAGAACTGGTAGGTACTCTGCTATAAAAGACCTTTGCTTTATAAGCAAAACTTAGTGACAGCAGGGATGGGAAGTTTAATGTAGAGCCTAATAGTTTATGTTGGTAATTTAAAGATCGTATAATTGAAATGACTGATTTCAAACAGATTAAGAAGGTACCAAAATCAAGGTGAAAATGTATATAAAAACCAGTAGTGGACAGTGGTATCTGAAAAGGTAAGGAAATTTTATATTACCAAAAAAGGATATTAAAGGGAAAATGTAACCAGGTTTATCTGTAGCATTCCTAACATTTGAATATACTATTCTAAAAAGAAACTGCACTCTCTGAAGCTTGAAAATTTTCAGATCTAGTTTTCTTATAATGTGTCCTTTTTGGGAGGCAGTGCTGGCTCATGTATATTGCAATATCACTTCCTCATTGTGATTTTTAATTACTAAATAATCAAGTTTGCTGCTTTTGTGCCTTTTCTAAAAGACGGCATTCAGTCATGACAACGGTAAGCGTTTTGGAGCCAGGAAAAAAAAGAATTTGCAGAATGCATTTTCCTTAATTTCTTTGACATATCAGAAAGCTGCCAACGTGAAGACACTGCTTCTTAAATGAAGCCAGTTCAGGTGATTCTAGTAAAATTTTATTAATTTAACCAAGATTAGGCTTGAGCTATTTATTTTTTTTTTTTTACCCTATGGAGAATTTCTCTACTGACTTCAGCAACTTAAAGTAAATTAGGTAGTTATTAAGATAAATGTTTTGAGCTAGAAATAATTATGAAGCTAAATCAGACTCTTACCAAGAGGTTAGTTAATATTTATCCCCTATTGGGGTAACATAGTAAAAGAAGCTGCATTAAATAACATAGTACCTGTGTATATAGCATCTGTAAAACACTTACATTGACTACTGGTGTGATAATGAACAAACCCAAGTTCTAGAATTTGAGAGGGCGCATGGAATTGCGTGTTTAAAACTCCATTGGAAGAGGGCTGCAGAGCCAAGATCCCTGCTCACAACCTTGCGTATCTCACTAACAAAGATACCAGCATTTTAGAATCATGAATTAGTCTTAATTGTTGAATCCAATAACTAGAAAATGCCACGGAGAAACAATACTGTTGCAGGGTTGTTTTGCTTTTCTGTAAATGCCACGATGAAGCTGTGCTCTCAAAAAATAAGGATCGAGGTTCACAGTGAGTATGTGTATTTTCAGAAGACTTACTTATCTGCTAATGAATTTTATTCTGTCTGTTGCACGTATTAAGTAACAAAAGTTAAGCTACTTCTGTAGTATGGCTTTAATGGTGTAACTAGCAGTCCCGAAATTTTCAGTTGAGTTAGAGCAAGTTGTTTACTTCTAATTTAGGTGATAAAATTATGCATGCAAGGACTTAAAAAGGTATGGATCTCATAACTGCAAATTTAAATCTACATAGACTCTTTTTCTTGACAGTTTCAAATATAGTCTTAAAATTTTAACTTGCTTTGCAATTTAATTTGTAGCTAAACAGTCCTTTCAGTGTAACAAATGAAAAGTTTTTTTAGCTAGTGCCTTTTTCTCTGTATGCCTTAATTTTGTTCATATTTGAACACTGTATTGAAATAGGTCATACAATTCCATGTCACCAAAGCAGTCTTAGAGTATGTTTTTTTTCAGAGTGCCCAAAGCAGAATTCGCCTAACTGTACCAAAAAGTGTACTTTAATTTTGCACCAGACATGTAAATTCAGAATTTTAAAAAGTGATTTTTGGAGCACTCCCTGAGAGCTTCCTGTGCTAATGCAGGTTTTGTGTTTGCGTTTTGGAGATTGTACATGGATGCACATACCAGAAAAAGGACTTTTCTGCACTCGCAGAAATACTGTCAGAGTCGAGATTTAGCTTCCTAGCTCCGGGTACGGGACTCTGGGTTTACCGTAGAGACCGCAGCAGAGCTCTTAATGGACTTGAAACTAGAGTCGGTACATTTGTAAACATGGCACTGTATGAAAAGCTATTTACTTCCAGTACAGGGGAATATGATGTGTCTAAGTAACTCAACAGATTTCTCAGTGAAGCTGGCATCGTGCCCATTAAATTCTTTCCTGTGCCTTTGGGATCATCCCAATTGTGCCATTGTCTTGACTGAAAGCCTTGTAGCACCTGTAGGTAGAGCGCAGTACAGCAAAGCCATTATTTGGGACAACGTAGAGCAATGTCGAACTGCAGCTTCAGAAACTTAAGCAAATTGATCAGATCTACGGTTATTTATAACCAATTTCGTACTTTTTTAATCTTGAAAGTCTTTGTCATGCATATAGAAAAGCATAATCTGTGTGCTTGAATGTAGGTCCCTGTGGTGTTTCTGAAAAAGCAGAAGTGTTACCGCCAGTATCATTTCTTCTTGCTGGTAACTTGCTGTCTTGTGTTAATTGCAAGTCTGCAGTGTAAAATCACATACAATTACCAAAGCTTTTCTATCCCCATATGCATATAGCCAAAAGTGATGTTTCATGGATTAGTACTGTTACTTATAGATACATATATATCCACCAGTAAGCTATTGCTAACTGAGTAAAGAGGTACTAGTAAAAAGTGATAGGCACTGCCCATATTTAAGAGATTTGGGTGTTTATAGTTGCTGTTTTGATGTGCGAAGTTCATGCCAGCATTAAAACGAAGAGTTTGCTTTTTAAAACTCTTTTTAACCTAACCTTATTGTTGTCATTCTAAAATCAATGCATAAGCTCGGTGACTAAACCCGGTGACTGGTACCGACGGGTTTGAGCTTTGGGATGCTTGAGGAACGCCATGAAGAGAAGTAGATTTGTGACCTGAACTGCTCTGTACACCATAGTAATAACATTTCCAAGCTGCTGGGAAGCAGTCTGCTTGATGTGACAGCCAGATGTCACCCGCAGTTACAGGGGTGTTGGTGCTGCCTTCAGGAGGAGCCGCAAATGCCCACCAAAGAGGCGGGGGGTGGGGTGGGGCAGGCAGAACTGCTACCAACCCGCACATTCTGAATCAAAATCCTTGCTCAGAAACAAAAGCAGCTCCTTTCTCTCTTTATTTCCCCTGCTTGGCCTGCAGGGTTTATTTTTCTTTCTAGTTGGCATAACTTAAAATACCACGTAGGTGGTGGCCACCGATAGCTCTGGGGTAAGGTGCGGGTTCACATACAGGTTTCTATCGGGGCGCCAGCGCTGGAGCCCCGGCGGCTGCAGCTTCCCACTTGCTGGAGCATCCCTCGGGTTCTCTCGAGCAATAGATGCGCCTCCGTATTCGAGGGGCAGATGGGATGCAGGAAACAAAATGTCTCACCTTTCAAAGCACCAATGCTAGCAGTCACGCTTTGGCTCGGTCTTCGTTTTCATAAACTTACTTTAAAGGGAGAGGAACTGGATTAAAACACATAAAAATCGTATCTCAGCCCTTACATTGAGTCCACCGATGAGGATTGGAGGTCAGGGTCTTCTGTCGAGAGAGAGAAGGAAAAGGCTGCTCGAACTCCACAGTGTATATTTATTCATGGGAAATATTTCAGAGGTCTTTCACATCTTTTACCCAAAACTAGACGGTCCTTTTCCCCAGCGGTTAGATAATGAGGATTTAAAAATAAGGATTGCCTTTTCTTTTCTGAACAGGCATTAGGTTGTCAGTTCCTTAGTGTTTGTTTCTCGTTAGTAGCAGTAAAAAAAGGTGGTGTCATCCTCAAATTGGAGCAGTTGATTAAAGCATCGTGTCTGTCATCTCAGACCTCGCAGGAGCCCTATAATGGAATATATAGGAGGAGGCTATGTAAATGTAAATATGTGGAGGAGGCTTAGAAGAATTGGAACTGTAGGCTTTTGGTTTTCATGAAGCTATGAAAAAAAAATATTTGTAAATTTACTCTTGATCTAATGTACATTTTTATGTAGCCATTAAATTCTCTATTTAATCTATCGGTTTCTCACTGTAAATGTTTTTACTCTCAGTTGAATGCTGGGCACAGTTTGTAATGTATGTACACAGGTGTTTTTTTCTATCAACGTTGACTTTTTTGCACATTTTTGGAAATATTTAATTTGTACACTGATTTACTACTCTGACCAATTGTTGATGGGTGTATGAGAATCACGTGTGTGTGCAATGTACTACTGTCTGGATGTATGGGGTTGTTTTTTTATTACTTTTGAGATGTTGCTACCAGTAACTGCACTGCTGTTGCTGCTTTACATGGAATATCTTGTGTATAAAAAAAAAAAAAAAAACCTGATAAAAACGATTAAAAAAAATTAGCCTATGGTTATCTTGGTTGGGGAACTCAGGAGTTGAGCGTTGCTTACTAGTTCCGTTGGTCCAACAACCTTCCAAACTTAAAAACAAACCCCCCCTTGTAATTCTGTGTATGCATTGAATGTGTGTGTATATATATCTCTCTCTCTCCCAGTAATCTTATTCCACAATTTCATTTCTACATTTTTATGAACTTGTTTTTTAAGGGTACTATGTTTAGTTAGAATAATTAAATATATAAAAGCTTTGAGAGATGATTTACTAGATATATATATTTTCAGCTGGCTGATGTTCAAAATATTTTTTTAATTTTTGTTTTTAACCATTCGAAATGTATTTGTATTTCCAAAATCAGACACGAATTGTACTTAGAAATATATTAAAACACTCTGTAGGGACAACAGTGTGATTTCTCTTTTAAGAACTTTGTACTTTAGAACGATGCGGAATGTCAGTCTCGTGCCCGAATTTCCAATTGACTTTTTTTTATTCATTTATTTATGCTTTGCGGAAGCCTCTTAATTTTAATTATTATTTAAAAAAGAAAAAACACACAAACAACACTT